>JARQOD010001822.1:0-89440 GCA_033576555.1 Oophaga sylvatica | reverse complement strand
TTCACAAACCCGGTCCCCCATAACAAATATCCACAAGGGTTTTCCTCAAAAAATTTTATGCCCCCAAACAAAAATTGAAAACGGTTTAAACACAAAAAAAGTTTTAAAACAAAAAAAAGCACACACTGGCCCCTTCAACACACTAATTCCCCAAAACAAAAATATTAAACGGCCCTCCTCAACCCCAAAACCACAACAAAAAAACCCAATAATCCCCCCATAAAAAATTTGGCCACCGGGCCCCTCAACACCCAAATAATATGCCCCCCCATACAAAAATGTAACAAAACCCTTCCACCCCACACACAAAATTAAAATGCCCCCATACAAAAAATATGCCAAACTGCCCCCCCCACACACACAGTATGATCCCCCATCAAAAGAATATTTACACACTGGCCCCCACAACACAGTAAAATGCCCCCAACAAAGAAAAGACACACTCCTCCCCCCCAACCCAAAAATGACCCCCATACAAAGATGAGACACACGGCCCCTCACACACAGTATAGCCCCATACAAAAAATGAGACAAACCCCCCTTTCAACACACAGTAGAGCCCCAAACAAAAATGATGCAACCTGGGCCCCCTACAAACACACGTTTTTCCCCCCCTAAAAAAAAGACACCCCCGGCCCCCCACACACACAGTAAATCCCCCAACAAAAAATTTGAAAAACCCACACTTGGCCCCCAACAAAACACACACACCCCCCCCAACACACATATGATCCCCATACAAAAATGATCACACACTGGCCCCCTCACACACACACAAAAAACCCCCCAAAAAAATGAGCACACACGGCCTCCTCCACACACATATAAGCCCCCATACAAAGAAGATTACACACTGGCCTCCCACACACACAACACACCCCCCAACACACAGTATGAGCCCCATACAAACACACTGCCTCCCAACACACACAGTATATTGATGCACACACTGGCCTCCTCCCACACACACAGTATGATGCCCCATACAAAGAATGATGCACACACTGCCTCCTACACACACAACACACACACAAACAACACAGTATGATGCCCCCATACAAAGAATGATGCACACACTGGCCTCCTCACACACACACAGTATGATGCCCCCATACAAAGAATGATGCACACACTGGCTTCCTCCACACACACACACAGTATGATGCCCCCATACAAAGAATGATGTACACACTGGCCTCCTCACACACACACACACAGTATGATGCCCCCATACAAAAAATAATGCACACACTGGCCTCCTCACACACACAGTATAATGCCCCCATACAAATAATGATGTACACACTGGCCTCCTCACACACACACCCACACACACACACACACACCACACTATGATGCCCCCATACAAAAATGATGCACACACTGGCCTCCTCACACACACACAGTATGATGCCCCCATACAAAGAATGATGTACACACTGGCCTCCTCACACACACACACAGTATGATGCCCCCATACAAAGAATGATGCACACACTGGCCTTCTCACACACACACACAGTATGATGCCCCCATACAAAGAATGATGTACACACTGGCCTCCACACACACACACACACAGTATGATGCCCCCATACAAAGAATGATGCACACACTGGCCTCCTCACACACAGTATGATGCCCCCATACAAAGAATGATGCACACACTGGCCTCCTCACACACACAGTATGATGCCCCCATACAAAGAATGATGCACACACTGGCCTCCTCACACACACACACATGTATGATGCCCCCATAGAAAGAATGATGCACACACTGGCCTCCTCACACACACAGTATAATGCCCCCATACAAAGAATGATGTACACACTGGCCTCCTCACACACACACACACCACACACACAGTATGATGCCCCATACAAAAATGATGCACACACTGGCCTCCTCACACACACACAGTATGATGCCCCATACAAAGAATGATGTACACACTGGCCTCCTCACACACACACACACAGTATGATGCCCCCATAGAAAGAATAATGCACACACTGGCCTCCTCACACACACAGTATGTTGCCCCCATACAAAGAATGATGTACACACTGGCCTCCTCACACACACACAGTATGATGCCCCCATTCAAAGAATGATGTACACACTGGCCTCCTCACACATACACACAGTATGATGCCCCCATACAAAGAATGATGCACACACTGGCCTCCTCACACACACACAGTATGATGCCCCCATTCAAAGAATGATGTACACACTGGCCTCCTCCACACACACACACAGTATGATGCCCCCATACAAAGAATGATGCACACACTGGCCTCCTCACACACAGTATGATGCCCCCATACAAAGAATGATGCACACACTGGCCTCCTCACACACACACACAGTATGATGCCCCCATACAAAGAATGATGCACACACTGGCCTCCTCACACACACACACACACACACACACACATAGTATGATGCCCCTATACAAAGAATGATGGACACACTGGCCTCCTCACACACACAGTATGATGCCCCCATACAAAGAATGATGTACACACTGGCCTCCTCACACACACAGTATAATGCCCCCATACAAAGAATGATGTACACACTGGCCTCCACACACACACACACACACACACACACTCACTATGATGCCCCCATACAAAGAATGATGCACACACTGGCCTCCTCACACACAGTATGATGCCCCCATACAAAGAATGATGCACACACTGGCCTCCTCACACACATATCACATCACCATCCACACACACACACACACACACACACACACACACAGTATGATGCCCCATACAAAGAATGATGCACACACTGGCCTCCTCACACACACGGTATAATGCCCCCATACAAAGAATGATGTACACACTGGCCTCCTCACACACACACACACACACACACACACACACACACACACACACAAGTATGATGCCCCCATACAAAAATGATGCACACACTGGCCTCCTCACACACACACAGTATGTTGCCCCCATACAAAGAATGATGTACACACTGGCCTCCTCACACACACAGTATAATGCCCCCATACAAAGAATGATGTACACACTGGCCTCCACACACACACACACACACACAGTATGATGCCCCCATACAAAGAATGATGCACACACTGGCCTCCTCACACACAGTATGATGCCCCCATACAAAGAATGATGCACACACTGGCCTCCTCACACACACACAGTATGATGCCCCCATACAAAGAATGATGTACACACTGGCCTCCTCACACACACACAGCATGATGCCCCCATACAAAGAATGATGCACACACTGGCCTCCTCACACACACAGCATGATGCCCCCATACAAAGAATGATGTACACACTGGCCTCCTCACACACACAGTATGATGCTCATCTGACATAGGGATAACTACCCAAATTCAGGACTGTCTCACTGGATTCAGAATGGATAAAAGGTATGGTCTCCACTGATGCTCAAAGCTCTCAGTATGTTTTTGTGGTTGTGTGGAAACATGAGTACAGAGATAATATCTCACAAACATGGGAGAATATTTAAATTCCATGAGGATGTTTTCCTTTGGAGCAAAGGAACTTGGAGCCGCATGATTGTCACAGGGCCACTATGAATTCCAATTGTGCAATATTCTGTGCAATATTTTGTCAGATCACAGCTCTATTCTGTGCTAGAACTGTATGTATTTTCCCATAGACATTTATCAATCAGAGGTCATCATATATTTTATAGACAAACACATCCAATACAGGCTCAGGAGATTTACATACGTACTTATCAGCCCAATCAGCAAACAAAGGCAGGACCAGAGTATTTTTCTTTTCAGTGCTTCTGTTTATGAAATATTAAATATGAATATGTACCAAAATCTTTTGTACAACTTTTGTACCATCGTATAAACAGTGACAGATTCCTTTGGCTATTTTACAAAACATTCTTTCTGAATAAGGATACTTGCACATCATTTTCAGAAATTCAGCTTTTCTGTGCATTTTTTCCTTCTAAGAAATAGGCTAATGATCCGTTTTATGATTCAGGTATGAATTCCTGATGGGATTATCAGAAGCAAGCAATCATTCCTTTGTAAATGGATTTATTCTCACCGGCTTCTCTGAAAGATCTGACCTAAGAATCATTTTGAGCATCTTATTGCTATTCATTTATCTAACTTCCGTTTTGGGAAATGGAGGAATACTGTTTCTTGTATCTCATAATGTCAGATTTCATATTCCCATGTATTTTTTCATAGCTAACCTGTCTCTTATAGATCTTGTGTACTCCTCTAATATCATTCCAAAAATTCTAGTTGGTCTAATTTTTGATCAGCGGTCTATTTCGTATCTTGGCTGCGCCACACAGCTTTTCTTCTACTGTGCTCTGGGCAGTACTGAATGTGTCCTTTTTGCTGTTATGGCTTATGATCGTTATATGGCAATCTGTAACCCACTAAACTACCCCTTGATAATGCAGCACAATACATGTCTGAGACTTGTGCTTGGAGCTTATATCCCTGGTTTTCTGCATTCTTTAATAAGATTTGCTTCACTTTTCGTCTTTCCTTCTGTGAATCCAATGTCCTCCATCATTTTGTCTGTGATTTTCCTCCATTATTAAGGATCTCCTGTTCAGACACGACAATTAATGAAATGATTATATTCATTTGCTCATCTTCTATCATTACACCT
Organism: Oophaga sylvatica; assembly: GCA_033576555.1. Lineage (NCBI taxonomy): Eukaryota > Metazoa > Chordata > Amphibia > Anura > Dendrobatidae > Oophaga > Oophaga sylvatica. The sequence goes on along the minus strand of JARQOD010001822.1, from coordinate 84,754 downwards.
TGCATTATATTCATTCTAGCGTCCTATGGCTCAATTATTATTGTGGTTCTAAAAATGACAGCAGCAGGCGGAAGACAGAAAGCCTTTTCTACGTGTACCTCCCATATCACAGCAGTGACATTATTTTATGGCACATTACTCTCTGTGTATCTCAGCCCTAAATCTCTGTCTTCTGCAGATAATGTTCATATAGCCACCATCTTCTATACTGTGCTATTACCCATGTTAAATCCAATTATCTATAGTTCGAGAAATAAAGACATTAAATCTGCTCTAACATCAATTATATAAAATGTCATCAAGTGAGAAGGAATACATTTTTATGATACACAAGCTGTAGAAATGCATTATTGGTTCGTGCATTAGAGATGTATATAGTTGTATCCATAAAATATTTCAAGTCAAGAAGTGACATTTTCACATTGTGAACAGTGTTGTCTCATAATGTCCCACTTGTATATTTCTGACCCTCCAAATTAGTCGTTTTTACCACTAAGTATCCGAAAAAAAGTTTGATAGATGTTTGATAGATCCAGTGGAATGGGTTATCGATTGTTTTAAAAGGGAACCTGTCACCAAGTTTTTGCTACCCCATATGAAAGTAACATGATGTAGTGGCAAAGAACCTGATTCCAATGATGCATCACTTACTGGGCTACTTTCTGCAGTTTTGATTAAAAATTGTTTTATTTGCTGCAGATCTACCAGTACTCTGAATTCCACTCTCTGTATAACTCTCACTACTGATTGGTAGCTTTCTGTGTATGCTGTGCATAGGCAGAAAGCTGTCACTCAGGGCTTGGTTGGACTACATTACAACAGGTTTATTAGTCCTCTAGTGATAATCCTCTAATAATAAAACAGTGATTTTATAAAAACTCCACTAAGCAGACCAGTAACTGATAACATCACTGGATTCAGGGTTTCTTTTCCTACATTATTCTTGCGTCTGTAGCTAAAACCTGGTGACAGATTTCCTAAAAGGAAAGGAACAGAACAGGAGAATAGTTTATATATATGCTGTGTGTACAATTAGGTAATTAGTATTTTTGATGATTATGTTTTTTTTTATTGAACAACTACATTGCTGTTGGTCGATCCAAAAGGTTAATAAACCTGAAATCTGAATATTTAAGATATAAAAAGTGAGGTTTTGTCTTTCTTAAGAGAATATACATGTGAGCATACTTTTTAGCAATTATTATTAAATCTAAAATGTACATTTTCCCATCTCAGTTGTTTATTTTCATCTTTTACAGTGAGAATAATAACTGGAGCGCCCCTTAGGGCCGTGGGGCACTCGGAACCGGGCCAGACAGTTCTTAAAGGGGAAGTCACGGCAAGAGTAACACGGTCCGTGACCCTGGACATCCAATAAAAAGGTTAACATAAAAGAAAAAAGGTGATAGTTTATAGGGGATTAGTTCGTGACACCACTCATGGTGTTCGGCAATAAGATGAATAAGATGGCAAGATGGCTGACACTGCGATTCAGGTCCACTGGGGCAGTTTATGACGCAGCAGGGTTGCTACAGCTCTCCACAGGTAGAGCTATGCCTCAAGGCAGCTAAAGTGTTAAATATGGTGATGGTGGTTACGGTGCAGTGCAGATGACGCAGTAAATAATTCTGAGGACACAGCAGGGTGCAGTCTTTTAAGTTTTACTCACGGTGTTGCAGGTTACAATCCCCAGCCGGGGTGCTGTGTCCTCCGGGTAGGTAGTCCAGACAGCTCTCTGATAGTTTGGGGTACACTTTGCCAGGACCCCATTCTTGTGTTCCTTTCTCGAGCCGTCTCCATACACTTGCTCCCACCTCTCCTGCCCTGCACCTCACACACAGTGTCCCAAGCCAGCAGCCTCAGATCTTGTCAGGCGACGTACTCTAGGTCCCTTTGGTCCTATCTAGCTGCCTTTTCAGCGAATGTGTGCAGATGTGGCTGTAGTACATACAGGTACCACAGCCTCCGGTTTGCTAGCTGAGTCCTTAGTTTCTTCACTAGGCTGGGGCCGGTCCCCCTACTGTGACCTGGTCCCTGCACCCAACTACGGTCGGCATGTATTTGGGTGCCACAGGTGGAATCCTCACTTCCTGTGCCCCTAGGACCCCTTCTTCATCTCTTTCACTGAAGCTTCTTTCTCTCTTTCTTTCTCTCTCTCTATTGTCCTCTGGTCTAGGGATGAGCTCCTCACTTCTCCAGTCCCCAGCACCAACTGACTACTCCACGTCCAACTGTCACTCCCTTAAGCTCCGCCCCTTTTCTACTTTTCTCCACCCACACCATCTACCTAGTCCCTCCCTGGCCTGGAGAGGTCTGGTGTTGAGTGTTAGTGTGTGGGTACCTGGCAGTGCCCCCTTCTTACCCAAGAATGGAGTACCACACCTCTGGCTGAGGAGTAGTACCTCTGTGGCGACGGGACCCTCAGGGGTGCCACATAACCAAACAACAAAAAAACAGTGACGAATATAGTCATTATTCGTTTCGATAAGTCATAAGCCTTCCATCTGTCAATTTCTTAACCTGTTGATGATCAACCTTTTGTTTTGGGCAGCACCAACCACAAAGTCCCAGACAATGCTTAGAGAGGTGTACTGTTTACCTTCATTGTAATACTCTCATTTCAAAAGGGCTCACAAGTTGTCAAAAGGAGGTCAGACGATAAAGGGGCCATATCATTATTCTTTCATCTTTATGGCCTTTACTGGCCAGCCAAGCAGTTGAGTACTTCAATGCATGCAATGCAGCATTGTCCTGCATAATAATCCCAATTTTCTTGAAAAATGCAGGCTTTTTGCTGGACCACTTCAGTAGGTATGGGATTTAATTTTGAGCCCACCTTAACCAGAAATAGGCCCAACTAGCTCATATTTGATATCAGCCTATAGCAGTACCCAACCTCAACTTTGCTGGGTTTTGAGTCAAAGTGGAGGTCTGTGGCTCATTACTGTTCCTGCCAGGGGCCTATCCTTCTGGTCCATCAAAAGTCATTCTCATCTCATCAGTCCATAAAACCTTTGTCAAGAAATATCTGAAGACAGATGTTTCAAAGTTCTGACATTTCAACTTCAATGTCTCATTCAGTTCTTGTTGAATTTCAACCTCCCTTACCTCGGCCATGTCTCTGAACACTGAACGAATTGTGCTTCTGGGCCCTCTAGGGAAGTTGCAGTTCTAGGATATGGCAAGAGTGGAGGATGATGGGTTCCTGGTCGCTTCAAGTTTGATTCTTCTCAAATCTTTAGCAGTTAATGTGTGCCTTCTTCAACATATTTTTGGTGACCATGTTGACTGTTTTCAACAAAACTTTTCATGGTTTCCTGATCACGCCTCAAAATCTCATTAATATCAAGCATGCTGCATCAGTATGTAAGACTTGAACAATTTTTTAATGCATGGCTCCTTATGTCAGGCTACTTTCACACTTGCGTTTTTTTGCGCTGCGTTTCGAGCACATATTTTAGTCAACATCAGCATGCGCATTTCGACAAAAAACGCAGCGTTTGTCTGCGATTTCATGTGTTTTTGCATGCGTTTGCGTTTTTTGGCGCATGCGTTTTCTATTTGTCACTTATCATCTTGTCCATATCACTCTGCCTCCATATCTCTGCCTCCATCAGCTTTCTCCATCATCTCTGCCTCCATCAGCTGTCTCCATCATCTCTGCCTCCATCATCTCTGGCTCCATCATCTCTGGCTCCATCATCTGTCTCCATTATCTCTGTCTCCATCATCTCTGTCTCCATCATCTCTGGCTCTATCATCTCTGACTCCATCATCTCTGCCTCCATCATCGCTGGCTCTATCATCTCTGTCTCCATCATCTCTGGCTCTATCATCTCTGACTCCATCATCTCTGCCTCCATCATCTCTGGCATAATTATTTACAGAAAAATCGCGTGCGTGCAAAAGCGCTGACGAGCGCAAAGCCATGCGCACGCCAGCGCCCCCATAGACTGCAATGTTATTTTTTGCGCATAGCATGCGCATACGTGCGCACGCGTTTTTTTAAAGCGGTTGGGCGGAAAAAAAAATGCAACATGTAGTGTCTGGCGTGTATGGGCGCACACCGGGAAAATGCGCAGTGCACGACAAACGCACATGAACGCGTGCAAGCGCTAGACCCTGCGCCCGCCATGTTAAAGATAGGGGAACATTGCGCATGCGTCCGATAGCGCAAGATGTGCTGCGCAAAAAAACGCAAGTGTGAAAGTAGCCTCATTAATAGTCTTTGTCAGCACTGAAGTCTTCTGATGAATTTTGGACAATATAATTATTCATACAGCACTAACCTGTCATAAGTGGACAATTTATTAAACATGAAAAAGATTTTTAGATGAAGATTGAAAGTTATGTTTTAAATTAGTAACTGTTTAATAAGGAGTAAAAGTGCACTCTGGTTTGACATTGATGCATTAGTTGCGGTTATATTATTATGTTTAATCTCTTAATTATATATTAGTTTAAGCAATACTTTATTTGTCATTATACATTTTAGAAAAAAGAGACATTTTAAGGAACCAATTGGGATTCAGTAAAACATTTTTTAATTTAGAAAAAAATGCATTTAGTTCATTTCTAGAACAGCTTGAGAATCTGTACACCATGTCTCTAATCAGATTTTCCATCTTTATCAGTGGAAGGTAATTGATAGTTGAGAACAGCAAGAACTGCATGACTGTCAGAATATTATATTACAACTTGAAACATCTAGTAGGGTTGTGACTTCAAAGCAATGGTGCCGAGGTGAGGAGCAGAGACACAAGATTGACAAAGAACTGAGTCAGGGAGTAGTGGATATCAGTAAGGTGCAGAATATTTTTTCACGCCATTGCTCTCCTTCATCAGAGAAGTAGGCTGGAGTATCCAAATTCAGGGGATGAAAGGGTGCACTGATGCTGCTTGGCCATGTCAAAATTAACCCATTAACCCCCGGAGCTTTTTTCGGTTTTGCGTTTTGTTTTTCGCTCACCTTTTTTCCAGAGCCAAAACGTTTTTATTTTTCCATCAATATGGCCATGTGAGGGCTTATTTTTTGCGGGACGAGTTGTACTTTTGAACCATTGTAATGTGAACACGTTGGAGGCTGGGGCTCCCTCCGGTGGTTGCTGAGGGTAATGAACCAATTGCTGAATGGCTTTCAGCTGGGTCCGAATGGTCTGATATAAGTGACCTGAACTCCCATCCGCCTTGCCGGTAATCAATTCTTCCATGTCTTGGTGGAGCTCAGCTTGCATTCCTGCTTTCATTCAGATAAGTGAATTGCTGTTTTTTTTCCTGTGGTTGGATTTTTCTTGCTGGTTTGCTGCCGACTTGCAGTGGTCTTCAGCCTGGTTCCCTTTTGGGGCCTGGCGCTGCATTGTGCTCAGTTTGTGTTTGCACTTTTGCTCTGTTCCTGTGTCACTTTTTATTTGCTGAATTGCTGTGTGTTACACCAAGAGATCTGATTTAGGTGGTAGAGATCGTGTGATCTCTGGTTTTTTGTTAATCAGAAGTGTTGGTATTTTTGTCAGGGTTTTTTGGGTTGCAGTCAGAATTCTTTCCTATACTTTTCTATCTAGACAGAATTGGGCCCCAGCGTTTGCTCATTCTATTTTCTATCTGTGTTCGTATTTTCTTCTTGTCTAACCGCCATTACATGTTTGGGGGCTTCCTATTTCTTTGGGGGATCTGCTACGGGGCAGTTAGCTTTCATCTTTCTGCCTTTAGGTGTAGCTATCTCTCCGGCTGTGACGAGGCATCTAGGATCACCGTAGGTACGCTCCACGGCTACTTCTAGTCTTGAGGTTAGTTTAGGGTTCTGCAACCCAGTAATTTCCAGCCTCTCTGGTGTATTGCTACTTTGGCTATTTTTGCTATTTCTCCTCAGCTACCGAAACATAACACCATTGGTTTTACCATGTAGTGTACTCGAAAACGGGAAAAAAATTCCAAGTGCGGTGAAATTGCAAAAAAAGTGCAATCTCACACTTGGTTTTTGTTTAGCTTTTTTGCTAGGTTCGCTAAATTCTAAAACTGACCTGCCATTATGATTCTCCACGTAATTACGAGTTCATAGACACCAAACATGCCTAGGTTCTCTTATATCTAAGTGGTGAAAAAAAATTCCAAAGTTTCTAAAAATATAAAAGAAAAAAATTGCGCCATTTTCCTAGACTCATAGCGTCTCCATTTTTCATGATCTCGGGCTGGATTAGGGCTCATTTTTTGCATGCCGAGCGGAGTTTTTAAGGATACCATTTATGCACAGATCCGTTCTTTTGATCGCTTGTTATTGCATTTTAATGCAATGTCATGGCAACCAAAAAAATGTAATTCTGGCGTTTTGATTTTTTTTCTCGCTACGCCGTTTAGCGATCAGGTTAATCTTCTATTTTATTGATAGATCGGGCGATTCTGAACTCGGCAATATCAAATATGTGTATGTGTGATTTTTTTTAAAATTGTTTTATTTTTATGTTTTTTTTTTTTTTTTTTTAACTTTTAAACTTTTTTCTTTAACTTTTGGCATGCTTCAATAGCCTCCATAGGAGGCTAGAAGCATGCACAACTCGATCGCCTCTGCTACATATGGGCGATGAGCAGATCGCCCATATGTAGTAGATTTACTGCATTGCTTTGAGCGCCAACCACCGGCGGCGCTCACAGCAATGTGCCGGCAACAACCATAGAGGTCTCATAGAGACCTCTGGTTGTCAAAGCAATGTGTCGCTGACCTCCGATTACGTGACGGGGTCGGCAATGCGCTCATTTCCGGCCCGGCGGCCGGAAGCGCTAGTTAAATGCCCACTGTCAGCTTTGACAGCGGGATTTAACTAGTTAATAGGCGCGGGCGGATAGCGATTCCACTCGTTCCTATTGCGGGCACATGTCAGCTGTTTATAACAGCTGACATGTCGCGGCTTTGAGGTGGGCTCACCGCCGGAGCCCACCTTAAAGCGGGGGATACTGCCAGCTGACGTACTATTCCGTCAGCTGGCAGTAAGGGGTTAAACTGAGCAACCTAATTAATAAAAGGGAATAAGAGGCTTGTATGCACAATAGGGGGACACATTTAAACAGTAAAGGTCTAATATGTTCTTTTTTTTTTCTAAATATGACCACTTTTTACAGTCACAAACATGTATTTGTATAGATAAAGGTAATGAGTGACACTTAAGCATATGTACACAAGGGTCAGCTATGCAGCAAATTTTCAGTCCTGATTTTCAATGCAATGCAGAAAATGTATTGTGTATTTCAGTATCAGCATTGCGGATGAGCTTGTTTGAAATCTAATCCACACACCACAGAGAAAATCTGCCATTTAATTGACTGACGATGCACATTTGGCATCCACAGCATAGCAATTTATACTGCAAATGTATACACTAATGTCCGCACAATTTTGTGCAAATGTTTCCAATGCATATTCATTGCAATTTTTTTGTATCGCTAATGACATAGAATCATTGAGACCAGAGGGCAGGTAAACCCACCATAACATCTTTTACATTCTCTGACAGACCCTTCCGAAAAAGGGCTGCCAAAGCATCATCATTCCATTTGGTCAGGACTGCCCACTTTCGGAATTTCTGACAGTACAACTCAGCGTCCTCAAGACCCTGATTTAATGCCAACAAGGTTTTTTCAGCTTGATCAGTGACATTAGGTTCATCGTACAATAACCCCAGAGCCAGAAAAAATACATCAATATCATTCAAAACAGGATCCCCAGGTGTCAGGGAAAAAGCCCAATCCTGAGGGTCGCCGCGCATGAGAGAGATGACAATTTGAACCTGCTGTGCTGCGTTCCCTGAGGACTTAGGCTTTAAGGCAAAAAACAACTTATAGTTATTTTTGAAATTAAGAAATTTAGCCCGATCTCCCAAAAACAAATCTGGCATGGGAATCCTAGGTTCCACAACCGGCAACCCAGCAAGATAGGTAGCAATACTCCGAACCTCAGTGGCAAGCTGATTCACACGGTCAGACAACTGTGCAAGCTCCATTGAGAGAGAGAGAAAAAAAAATCCTCCTCAGCACCCAGAGAAAAAGAGGGAAAAAATGCCACACTATTTTTCCCTTCTGTGAGTACCATATAATTTTCAGTATGGCCGGTGATACTGTTATGTTTAGGTAGCTGAGGATAAAAAACAAAAACGGCAATACACCAGAGAGGCTGGAACCTATTGGATTGCAGTAACCTGAACTAACCACACAATTAGAGGTAGCCGTGGAGCGTTCCTACGTTAATCCTAGACGCCTCGTCACAGCCTGAGAGATAACTACACCTAAAGGCAGAAAGAGGAAAGCTATCTGCCCCGAAGCAGATCCCCAAAGAAAATAGGAAGCCCCCAAACATGTAATGGCGGTTAGAAAAGAAGAAGCACGGACACAGACAGAAAATAGAATGAGCAAACGCTGGGGCCCTATCTGTCTAGACAGAAAAGTACAGGAAAGGATTCTTACTGCAATCCAAAAAAAAACCCCTAAAAAATACCAACTCTACTGATTGCAAAAACACCTGAGATCACACAATCTCCACCACCTAAATCAGAACTCTGGTGTAACAAAACTAAGCTGCAGCCACTGAAAAAAACAGGAAAAAGCAAGTGAACAAATAACAGTGGCTACAGATAAACTGAGAGGAGCACAGGCCCCAGAATGGGACCTGGCTGACCTCCACAAAAGGGCAGAGAACTATGCAAAAAGCAAGCACAAAAATAAAAGCAGAAAATATCTTATCTGAAAGCAGAAGATGCAGGCAGGACTCAGCAAACTTCCAAATGAACCAGGAAATACAACTGAGACAAGAACAATTGATCACCGCAACCATCATGGGAGGGAACCTCCCTTATATCAGACCAGTCAGCGATCTCAGATTGCCATTCCTCGCTGAAAGGTTCAGTACTGTCTGTAACCACCAGAGGGAGCCTCTGCTCAGAAACCATCTCTAGCACATTCATAACAACGCTCCTCACACACTACCGTGTACCGGCTGGAATCACGGACAAATACATGCTGACTATTTCTGTGTGAATCCGGAAATATATACGGAGATTTAAATTTTTCCCTACACGTATACAGCTGTACGCTCCTCATACAGTACCGTATATCTGCTGCTTGTATTAAAGTCAAACACATACTGAGTGAGCGTCTGTGTGTGACTTAGGAAATATATACGGAGATTTAAATTTTCCCTACACGGTATACAGCTGTACGCTTCTGACACAGTACCGTATTTCTGCTGTTTGTATTTTGGTCAAATCCATACTGAGAGAGCGTCTGTGTGTGACTCCGGAAATAAATACGGAGATTTCAATTTTCCCCTACACCGTATACAGCTGTACGCTCCTCGTACAGTACCATATATCTGCTGGTATTTTTGGTACATTTTCCCAAACATGAGGAAGTATGGTGGAAGAGGCCGCGAACGTGGGCGGGGGTGGCCAGCTGGAACTGATGGTGGTGGTGGTGCATCTGCTGGTAGTGCCAAAACCACAATAGCACCTAAGGCAGGAGGTGTTGAGCCTGCGTCATTGTCTGCATCCAGAAGGCCTAGAAAGGCTCCCTTTTCTGGGAGTAGGTAAACCGCTTTTAAAGCCGGTGTAACGCTTCCCACGGCTGCGGGGCGTCGGGACATGGCATAGCTTGCCTAACTAGCCAATGTCCCACGCCGCCAGTCCACGACGACGTGAGGCATACGTCCCAGATGGTAAGAGAATGTGGACCCACTGGACCACGGAGGGAGACCCGGGCCTGCCCGGACTAGGGAAGGGCAGAGACCGGGATCCGTGGCAGCTGAGCATGTGGGCAAGATGGCGACCTTCAGGACTAGACAACACCGCACAACTTCAGGTATGAAGAAACATAAAGTTTACTTAAAGAAACACACAGTACATAAACAGAACATAAGGCCGGGCTCCCGATTCCGCACATCAGAGAAGGTACACGACTCAGGATCACAGACGAGTGCAGGAGGACATCACGGGTAGATGCAGTCCAGGGTTATCAGGCATGGGCATACTTGGGCGGTCTCTCTCTCAGGCCTCAGGCGTAGCACAGGCTCAGCAGGAGAACATCAGACACCGACCTCAGACAGACTTCAGACGATGGCGGGGTCATCACGGGTAGATGCAGTCCAGGATCATCTGGCACGGGCATACTAGCATGGCCTCACTCTCAGGCCTCAGGCGTAGCACAGGCTCAGCAGGAGAACATCAGACACCGGCCCAGGACGAACGTCAGACGATGGCGGGGTCATCACGGGTTGATGCAGTCCAGGGTCATCTGGCACGGGCATACTAGGACGGCCTCTCTCTCAGGCCTCAGGCGTAGCACAGGCTCAGCAGGAGAACATCAGACACTGACCCAGGACAGACGTCATCACAGGGTAGACCACGGAGGAACCGGCAGGACATCGGGACATCAGGAACACGGACTGGATCTCAGGTACTCAGGAACACAGACAGGATATCAGGAACACGGATTGGATCTCAGGGAGTCAGGAACACGGATTGGATCTCGGAGTCAGGAACACGGACTGGAACACAGGAACACGGAACACTGGCATCGGACTCCGGACCTCTGGCAACGATCGGCAGGCTCCGGACATCTGGCAACGATCGGCAGGCTCCGGACATCAGGCAGAGAAGGATAGGACCTGGACATCTGGAAGTGGTCATCGGACATCGGATATCAGGCAGTGGTCATCAGGGAGGACACGGTCCTCGCACTCCGGACATCTAGTATCGATCTGAAAAGGAACCCCAGCGGTCTGGTGCAAGCCCTGCCAGGCTCAACGGGAGCTGGCCGGGGATTGCACAGAAGCTGAGCACAGAGTAACAGAAACTCAGCACACACACCGGACTCCTCCTTCCACGATGAACTCAGGTATATAGCAAGGAATCACAGTCACTGGTACAGGGTGCAGGACACAGAAGGACTTCAGGAACAAAACACAGAGGACACAGTTCAGACAGTCAGGTACAGGATCAGATCAGGATCAGGATACGAGTAATAAGACACAGCAGGAACAGGCCTGGATATGCAGGCTCCAGGAAGGGCATTCTGGTAGTCAGCCCCCAGCATAGGCGAAAACACAAGACACAGTTCAGACATTCAGGTACCGGGATAGATCCAGGGTCAGGGATTCAAGGAACAAGATACAACAGGAACAGGCCTGGATATACAGGTTCCAGGAAAGGCGATCTGGGTAGTCAGCCCCCAGCATAGGCGAAAACACAAGACACAGTTCAGACAATCAGGTACCGGGATAGATCCAGGATCAGGGATTCAGGAAACAAGATACAACAGGAACAGGCCTGGATATACAGCCTCCAGGAATGGCGATCTGGGTACTCAGCCCCAGGCATAGGCAGAAACACAAGACAGGACAAGGGGAATCAGCTCTCCAGAGCTGATCAAACTCAGAGCAGGAGCTGAACACACAACCACACATGGCTAGGTTCAGGAACTCAATGCAAAGTCAGTGCAAAGCTCTGGCAACGCCCACTAGGGCTGGGGAACTTTATATATGAACTGCTTCACAGCGATAGGCTGGAGCAGGGTCGGACTGGCCCACCGGAGAACCGGAGGATTCTCCGGTGGGCCCTGGCATCTGGGGGGCCCTGGCACCTGCTGGCATACAGGGGCCAGTTGCCTAGGGCCCCCGCTGCTCCAGGGGCCCCCAGCCAGTGGCATGTCGCTAATAGCGGCACACCACGCAGCTGCCATGGGGGCCCCGTGCCAGCAGAGCAGCAGCGGGTGACAGGAGGCAGGAGCCCCTGTCCCCGCTGCTAAAGAGAAATGAATATTCACTGCTTCCCACGCCCACTTGGGCGTGGGAATCAGTGAATATCATTACTTACCTGTCACCCGCTCCAAACGCTGAGCGTCGCTGTGTCATTGCGTCCTCTCTTTGCTGCAATGTTCAGGCAGAGGGCGCGATGACGTCATTAGTGAGCGCCGCGTCCCCAGCCTGAGCATTCACTGCCGGAGGACCGAAGACAGCGGCGCTCAGCAGTGGACCCGGTGACAGGTAAATATCGCAGGTGCCCAGGACACCAGCACCTGGCCCCCAGCGACGAGAGGTGAGTATGTCTTTTTTTTTTTTTTTTGCAGCATCTATGGGGGCACAGTGGAGCATCTATGGGGGCATAATCTGGAGCATTTATGGGGGCATAATCTATGGGGGCATAATCTGGAGCATTTATGGGGGCATAATCTATGGGGGCATAATCTGTGGAGCATTTATGAGGGCATAATCTGTGGAGCATTTATGGGGGCATAATCTATGGGGGCATAATCTGTGGAGCATTTATGGGGGCATAATCTATGGGGGCATAATCTGTGGAGCATTTATAGGGGCATAATCTGTGGAGCATTTATGGGGGAATAATCTAAGGAGCATTTATGGGGGCATAATCTATGGAGCATCTATGGGGGCATAATCTATGGAGCATCTATGGGGGCATAATCTAAGGAGCACTTATGGGGGCATAATCTATGAAGCATCTATGGTGTATAATCTAAGGAGCACTTATGGGGGCATAATCTATGGAGCATCTATGGGGGCATAATCTATGGAGCTTCTATGGGCATAATCTATGGGGCATCTATGGGGGCATAATCTATGGAGCTTCTATGGGGGCATAATCTATGGAGCATCTATGGGGGCATAATCTATGGAGCTTCTATGGGGGCATAATCTATGGAGCATCTATGGGGGCATAATCTATGGAGCTCTATGGGGCATATCTATGGGGGCATAATCTAAGGAGACTTATGGGGGCATAATCTATGGAGCATCTATGGGGGCATAATCTAAGGAGCATCTATGGGGGCATAATCTATGGGGGCATAATCTAATGAGCATTTATGGGGGCATAATCTATGGAGCATCTATAGGGGCATAATCTATGGGGACACAATCTATGGAGCTTCTATGGGGGCAAAATCTAAGGAGCATCTATGGGGGCACAATCTATGGAGCTTCTATGGGGGCATAATCTATGGAGCATTATGGGGGCATAATCTGTGGAGCATTTATGGGGGCATAATCTATGGGGGCATAATCTGTGGAGCATTTATGGGGGCATAATCTATGGGGGCATAATCTGTGGAGCATTTATAGGGGCATAATCTGTGGAGCATTTATGGGGAATAATCTAAGGAGCATTTATGGGGGCATAATCTATGGAGCATTATGGGGGCATAATCTATGGAGCATCTATGGGGGCATAATCTATGGAGCATCTATGGGGGCATAATCTATGGGGGGCATAATCTAAGGAGCATCTATGGGGGCATAATCTATGGGGGTATAATCTAAGGAGCATTTATGGGGGCATAATCTATGGAGCATCTATAGGGGCATAATCTATGGGGGCACAATCTATGGAGCTTCTATGGGGGCATAATCTAAGGAGCATCTATGGGGGCACAATCTATGGAGCTTCTATGGGGGCATAATCTGTGGAGCATTTATGAGGGCATAATCTGTGGAGCATTTATGGGGCATAATCTATGGGGGCATAATCTGTGGAGCATTTATGGGGGCATAATCTATGGGGGCATAATCTGTGGAGCATTTATAGGGGCATAATCTGTGGAGCATTTATGGGGAATAATCTAAGGAGCATTTATGGGGGCATAATCTATGGAGCATCTATGGGGGCATAATCTATGGAGCATCTATGGGGGCATAATCTAAGGAGCACTTATGGGGGCATAATCTATGGAGCATCTATGGGGGCATAATCTAAGGAGCACTTATGGGGGCATAATCTGTGGAGCATTATGGGGCATAATCTGTGGAGCATTTATGGGGCATAACTTGGGGCATAATCTGTGGAGCATTTATGGGGGCATAATCTATGGGGGCATAATCTGTGGAGCATTTATAGGGGCATAATCTGTGGAGCATTTATGGGGGAATAATCTAAGGAGCATTTATGGGGGCATAATCTATGGAGCATCTATGGGGGCATAATCTATGGAGCATCTATGGGGGCATAATCTAAGGAGCACTTATGGGGGCATAATCTATGGAGCATCTATGGGGGCATAATCTAAGGAGCACTTATGGGGGCATAATCTATGGAGCATCTATGGGGGCATAATCTATGGAGCATCTATGGGGGCATAATCTATGGAGCATCTATGGGGGCATAATCTATGGGGCATCTATGGGGCATAATCTATGAGCTTCTATGGGGGCATAATCTATGGAGCATCTATGGGGGCATAATCTATGGAGCTTCTATGGGGGCATAATCTATGGAGCATTATGGGGCATAATCTATGGAGCTTCTATGGGGGCATAATTATGGGCATAATCTAGAGCACTTATGGGGGCATAATCTATGGAGCATCTATGGGGGCATAATCTATGGGGGCATAATCTAAGGAGCATCTATGGGGGCATAATCTATGGGGGCATAATCTAAGCAGCATTTATGGGGCATAATCTATGGAGCAATCTATAAGGGGCATAATCTATGGGGGCACAATCTATGGAGCTTCTATGGGGCATAATCTAAGGAGCCACTATGGGGGCACAATCTATGGAGCCTCTATGGGGGCATAATCTAAGGAGATCTATGGGGGAATAATCATGGAGCATCTATGGGGGCATAATCTATGGGGCATAATCTATGGGGGCATAATCTATGAAGCATCTATGAGGGCACAATCTATGGATTATCTATGGGGGCATAATACATGGGCAGCATATGGGGCACAATCTATGGAGCATCTTGTGGGGCATAATACATGGGGCAGCATATGGGGCATAATCTCATTTTCCACCCTAGGTTTATACTCGAGTCGATAAGTTTTCCCAGTTTTTTGTGGCAAAATTAGGGGGGTCGGCTTATACTTGAGTATATATGGTATCTATCATCTATATATATATATATATATATATATATATATATATATATATATATATATATATATATATAGCATTATACCCTATGAGGGGGGGCAGCATTATCCTCTATGAGGGGGGGCAGCATTATCCTCTATGAGGGGGGCAGCATTATCCCCTATGAGGGGGGCTGCTTTATAATCTATGAGGGAGGCTACCCCAACTCCTGCTACATAATTAAGACATGTACTACCTTATATTATACCCTGATATTAGTGTGTTTTACTGCACAATTGGTGGTCTTGTATTTATTTCTATGTAGCTACATAGTGGGCCCCAAGAATGATTTTCTCTGGTGGGCCCAAGGTGTTCCAGTCCGCCGCTGGGCTGGAGCAGTAATTCTAGTACACACCCAATCCTCATAAAAGCAGGACAGGTGTGGGCCGCGCCCCCTATGCAGAGCCAGACAGCTCAACACAGAGGGAACCCGACAGTGGCTACTGCCACACACGTAGTAAGTCATGCACCAGTGCAGAGGACTTTGCAACCTACGGATGGTCTCTACAGCAGGCCAGGCACCTGACAGTAGCTGCTGCCACACAAGTAGTAAGTCATGCACTACTGCAGAGGACTTTGCAACCTACAGATGGTCTCTACAGCAGGCCAGGCACCTGACAGAAGCTGCTGCCACACACGTAGTAAGTCATGCACCACTGCAGAGGACCTTGCAAGCTACGGATGCTTTTACAGCAGGTCAGGGACCGCACATGCGGGTGATCATGCAACGCAGCGGAGACACTCACGCAAGTACGGCTACGCAGCAGAGCTGGGAACTGAGCAGCATCTATACAGGTAACAGACAACAGTATCCCAGCTGGTTAGGGGGAAAGGAGCAAAAGGGTTAAAGCAGAGACATGCTGAGTAACGCTGGAAAACAAAGTACAGACAATACCAGCGTTACAGTATCCCCCTCCTCAGGCCCCCTCTTCTGAAGACCCAAGTAAAAAAAAAATTCCCCAGAAAATTCACTTGGGTTTGGCGGTAAGTCCCACAGTTCACAATATGGCAGCAGTGTTCATAGCTCGAAAAAGTCCAAACCGCTGACCAAGCGGGGTATCAAGACATCTAGTCCACTTACCATGTGGGGACCAAGCAGTCTAGTTCACACATCAGGTGGAGCTTGGAGAAAGTCCTGCAGACCACACATGCTCAGCGGAGTCCATGGCCAGAGCTTTCTGTAACGCTTCCCACGGCTGCGGGGCGTCGGGACATGGCATAGCTTGCCTAACTAGCAAATGCTCCCACGCCGCCAGTCAACGACGACGTGAGGCATACGTCCCAGATGGTAAGAGAATGTGGACGCACTGGACCACGGAGGGAGACCGGGCCTGCCCGGACTAGGGAAGGGCAGCGACCGGGATCCGTGGCAGCTGAGCATGTGGGCAAGATGGCGACTTTCAGGACTAGACAACACCGCACAACTTCAGGTATAAAGAAACATAAAGTTTACTTAAAGAAACACACAGTACATAAACAGAACATAAGGCCGGGCTCCCGATTCCGCACATCAGAGAAGGTACACGACTCAGGATCACAGACGAGTGCAGGAGGACATCACTGGTAGATGCAGTCCAGGGTTATCTGGCATGGGCATACTTGGGCGGCCTCTCTCTCAGGCCTCAGGCGTAGCACAGGCTCAGCAGGAGAACATCAGACACCGACCTCAGACAGACTTCAGACGATGGCGGGGTCATCACGGGTAGATGCAGTCCAGGATCATCTGGCACGGGCATACTAGCATGGCCTCACTCTCAGGCCTCAGGCGTAGCACAGGCTCAGCAGGAGAACATCAGACACCGGCCCAGGACGAACGTCAGACGATGGCGGGGTCATCACGGGTTGATGCAGTCCAGGGTCATCTGGCACGGGCATACTAGGACGGCCTCTCTCTCAGGCCTCAGGGTAGCACAGGCTCAGCAGGAGAACATCAGACACTGACCCAGGACAGACGATATCACAGGGTAGACCACGGAGGAACCGGCAAGACATCGGTACATCAGGAACACGGACTGGATCTCAGGTACTCAGGAACACAGACAGGATATCAGGAACACGGATTGGATCTCAGGGAGTCAGGAACACGGATTGGATCTCGGAGTCAGGAACACGGACTGGAACACAGGAACACGGAGCACTGGCATCGGACTCCTTACCTCTGGCAACGATCGGCAGGCTCCGGACATCAGGCAGAGAAGGATAGGATCCGGACATCTGGAAGTGGTCATCGGACATCGGATATCAGGCAGTGGTCATCAGGGAGGACACGGTCCTCGCACTCCGGACATCTAGTATCGATCTGAAAAGGAACCCCAGCGGTCTGGTGCAAGCCCTGCCAGGCTCAACGGGAGCTGGCCGGGGATTGCACAGAAGCTGAGCACAGAGTAACAGAAACTCAGCACACACACCAGACTCCTCCTTCCACAATGAACTCAGGTTATATAGCAAGGAATCACAGTCACTGGTACAGGGTGCAGGACACAGAAGGACTTCAGGAACAAAACACAGAGGACACAGTTCAGACAGTCAGGTACAGGATCAGATCCAGGATCAGGGATACGAGTAATAAGACACAGCAGGAACAGGCCTGGATATGCAGGCTCCAGGAAGGGCATTCTGGGTAGTCAGCCCCCAGCATAGGCGAAAACACAGACACAGTTCAGACATTCAGGTACCGGGATAGATCCAGGGTCAGGGATTCAGGGAACAAGATACAACAGGAACAGGCCTGGATATACAGCCTCCAGGAAATGCGATCTGGGTAGTCAGCCCCCAGCATAGGCGAAAACACAAGACACAGTTCAGACATTCAGGTACCGGAATAGATCCAGGATCAGGGATTCAGGAAACAAGATACAACAGGAACAGGCCTGGATATACAGCCTCCAGGAATGACGATCTGGGTACTCAGCCCCAGGCATACAGAAACACAAGACAGGACAAGGGGAATCAGCTCTCCAGAGCTGATCAAACTCAGAGCAGGAGCTGAACACACAACCACACACGGCTAGGTTCAGGAACTCAATGCAAAGTCAGTGCAAAGCTCTGGGAATGCCCACTAGGGCTGGGGAACTTTATATATGAACTGCTTCACAGCGATAGGCTGGAGCAGAAATTCTAGTACACACCCAATTCTCATAAAAGCAGGACAGGTGTGGGCCGCGCCCCCTATGCAGAGCCAGACAGCTCAACACAGAGGGAACCCGACAGTGGCTGCTGCCACACATGTAGTAAGTCATGCACCAGTGCAGAGGACTTTGCAACCTACGGATGGTCTCTACAGCAGGCCATTCACCTGACAGTAGCTGCTGCCACACACGTAGTAAGTCATGCACCACTGCAGAGGACTTTGCAACCTACGGATGGTCTCTACAGCAGGCCAGGCACCTGACAGAAGCTGCTGCCACACACGTAGTAAGTCATGCACCACTGCAGAGGACCTTGCAAGCTACGGATGGCTTTTACAGCAGGTCAGGGACCGCACATGCGGGTGGTCATGCAACGCAGCGGAGACACTCACGCAAGTACGGCTACGCAGCAGAGCTGGGAACTGAGCAGCATCTATACAGGTAACAGACAACAGTATCCCAGCTGGTTAGGGGAAAGGAGCAAAAGGGTTAAAGCAGAGACATGCTGAGTAACGCTGGAAAACAAAGTACAGACAATACCAGCGTTACAGCCGGAGCTGTTGTGAATGTGTTAGAAATGAATTCTGAGCAGAAGCTCCCTCTGGTGGTTACAAACAGTACTGAACCATTCAATGAGGATTGGCAATCAGGAGTTACAGACTGGTCTTATATAAGGGAGGTTCCCTCCCATCATGGTTGCCGGTGATCAATTGTTCTTGTCTCAACTGTGGTTCCTGGTTCACTTGGAAGCTTGCTGAGTCTTGCCTCTTCTCCTGCTCTCAGATAAGATATTTTCTGTTTTTTGTTTTTGTGCTTACCATTTGCATATTTCTCTGCATTTCTGTGAGGTTAGCCAAGTTCCCCCCCCCTGGGGGCTTGGGCTCCTCTCAGTTCTTCTGGAGCCACTGTTATTTGTTCATTTGCCATTTCCAGTTTTTTCAGTGGCTGCGGCTTAGTTTTGTTACACCAGAGAACTAATTTAGGTGGTTGTGATGTATGGTATACAGTTCATATAGCGTCTTGTGCTTGGGTGCGAGGAAAACACATGAGACACAGGTTTGATATGGAAGGACTTGTATTACTTCATACAAGTAGGCAAAAGTGTCACACAGTTTGCAGGTACAGAGGCAGGAGACACAGCAGGCCAGAGTAATTTTAAGCTCAGCACTAACTCTCCACCACAGGTTCAGGATCTCTTCTCTGTTACCGTAATTCCCTTGCAAACATGGATTTACCAAACAGCAGGTCTCCAGAGTCCACAAGTGTTCAAAAGTTCCTCAGTAGGAAATGGCTGGAGTACAAAGTCCAAGGTTTCCAGGAGTCAGGTCACAGGCTGACTGCAGGCTTGATTCTGAAGCACTGATTGCTCAGCTGAGGCTGCTTAAGAGGCAAGAGGGAGAGAATCAGGGCGGGAACATGAAAGCTGGAAACTCCATAATGACTGAGGGCGAGATAGCTGCAGCAAGACAGAAAGCAAAATGGCCGAGGGAAAAAACTGAGTTTCAAGAAACATGTCAAAAGAGACAAGGAACCTTACAGTGGTAGAGGTCGTGTGATCTCAGGTGTTTTTGCAATTAGTAGAGTTGGTATTTTTGGGGGTTTTTTGGATTGCAGTAAGTGTCCTTCCTATCCTTTTCTGTCTAGGAAGATTGGGCCCCAACGTTTGCTCATACTAGGGCGAGATAGCTGCAGCAAGACAGAAAGCAAAATGGCCGAGGGAAAAAACTGAGTTTCAAGAAACATGTCAAAAGAGACAAAGAACCTTACATTACTCCCCCCTTAGGGACAACCTCAGAATGACCTCAGACCAGGCTTGTCTGGGTACCTCTGATGAAACTGGCGGAGCAAGCGAGGAGCATTAATGTTATTGGCTGGTTCCCATGAGTTGTCCTCCACTGGGTAGCCCTGCCATTTAATCAAATATTGTAACTGATTTCTGTACAACCTGGAATCTAGAATCCTTTCCACCACAAATTCTTCCTGACCATCGACCAGCACTGGGTCAGGGCAAGGAGAAGAACGTCCAGGAAATGTATTGGGTGTTGCAGCCTTTAGTAGAGATACATGAAAGACAGGGTGGATTCTCATAGTTCTGGGCAGTTGAAGACGACAAGCAACGGCACTTATAATTTTACTGATTTTATAGGGTCCAATGTACTTATGTCCCAATTTAGACGATGGAATCTTTAACTTAAGATTTCTGGTTGACAGCCAGACCAAGTCTCCTACCTTGAAAGCTGGTGCAGGTTTACGAAATTTATCTGCTGCTTTCTTGTACCTTTCCTGAGCCAATTCCAGATTTTCCTTTAGAAGATCCATATTCTTTTGTAAAGACGTGATTCTTTCAGCCACTGCCGGCAAGGGCGTTTCTATGGGAAATCGAGGAAGAATGTTAGGATGATAACCTAAATTGGAGTAAAAAGGAGACTGCTTAGTGGAGGCGCTCTGAGAGTTGTTATAAGAGAACTCAGGGAGTGGGAGTAGATCCACCCAATCATGCTGTAGGTGGCAGATAAAGCAGCGGAGATACTGCTCCAGGGTCTGATTGGTTCGTTCTGTCTGTCAATTAGTCTGGGGATGAAAAGCAGAAGAAAGGTTTACTTTAATGTCCAATGCGGCACAGAAATTTTGCCAAAACCTTGAAGTGAATTGCACCCCTCGATCCGAAATGACCTCATCCGGTACTCCATGCAAGCGAAACACATTCTTAATCATCAAATCTGATGTCTGTTTTGCAGTGGGTAAGTGTCACGCGGTCTTATGATATGTGTACGATGTCAGTAAACTATTCTTAAAAGAACAACACTCTATACAACATATAGATTAGCAACATCAGCATGTAAATATAGAATAGATTTACCTGACACGATATCCGTTGAACTCAGGGTTAATCTTGAGGACTTGATACACTGTCACAGGAAAGAGGAGGACCGGGGGTCTAACCTGACCCTAAACTGGGGTCCTAACTAATCCCTCACCTTGGAGGTACTGATAATGGTTCAGAGGTCCAAGTCTCCAGCCTAACCCTGTCTCCTATCAGTCCCTGAACCCTGTAATCAGTCCTAAGAAGGATTCTGATTACCACCAAAGGGATATGGGCTGATCTCTGTTAAATACACAGATTTAGACATATAAGACAGACTGGAGAAAACACAGACTTGCATACACACTCAAACACAGAAGGAACATAAATGATCTGGGATATTAAACTCTAAGCAAGGTGAGCTTAAAACAACTAAGGAGCTCTTTAACTTAAGTCTATACAGATACAATCCTATCTGTGGTCTGCATGAAGAATTTCACTGGCAACTCCCAACACAGACAACCAGAGATTTAAAGGAAACCAATCAACAAATAATTAATTGCAGCCGGGAGAAAACTGCACCCAGTCCCAGAACTGAGCACAGACAGAATTAACTCCCTAACTGCCAAACACAAAGAAACAGCAACTCAGCTGTGAGAAGTCAGAATGTGCAACCGCGACGATCTTCGTGGCGATGCACACATGACAGTACCCCCCCTTCTACGAGGGGCCTCCGGACCCTCAGGGCCAGGTTTGCCCGGGTGAGTTCTGTGGAAGGTCCGCACCAAACGATCTGCGTTAATGTCAGACGCAGGAACCCACGTCCTCTCCTCTGGACCATACCCCTTCCAATGCACCAAGTACTGAAGGGACCGGCGATTCAGACGTGAGTCAATGATCTTTGACACTTGAAACTCCAAGTTACCATTGACCACCACTGGAGGAGGAGGTAGAGGTGATGGTATGACTGGTGCCACGTACCTCTTAAGTAATGACTTGTGGAACACATTATGAATTTTAAACGTAGGAGGGAGGTCCAGACGAAATGCCACAGGATTAATTATGGAACTGATCCTGTACGGCCCGATGAATCTGGGGCCCAGCTTCCAGGAGGGAACTTTAAGTTTTATATTCCTGGTAGACAACCATACCAGATCGTTCACATTAAGATCTGGACCAGAAACTCTCCTCCTATCAGCCATACGTTTATAACGGTTCCCCATAGCACTCAGATTATTCAATACACCTCTCCACACTGAAGCAAGTGACGACGAGAAACGCTCCTCCTCAGGAACCCCAGAAGGGCCCCCCCCCATTGAATGTACAAAACTGGGGATGAAAACTATATGCCCCAAAAAACGGGGACTTACCAGTGGACTCGCTCCGCCTGTTGTTAAGAGCGAACTCTGCCAGAGGCAAGAAAGAAGACCAGTCCTCCTGGTTCTCTGAGACAAAACACCGAAGATAAGTCTCTAGGCTTTGATTCAGACGCTCTGTCTGACCATTGGTCTGCGGATGAAAAGCCGAGGAAAATGACAATTGCATCCCCCGACGTAAACAAAATGCCCTCCAAAACTTGGACACAAACTGAGACCCCCTATCTGACACCACATCAGAAGGCAACCCATGAAGTCTCACAATCTCCCCAATGAACACCTGCGCCAGAGTTTTAGCATTAGGGAGGGCAGGAAGAGCAATGAAATGTGCCATCTTACTGAACCTGTCAACAACCACCAGTATGACAGTCTTCCCTGACAACTGAGGAAGGTCCGTGATGAAGTCCATAGACAAATGAGTCCATGGACGCTCCGGAAGTTTCAAGGGTAAGAGGGTCCCAGACGGACGGGTATGAGGGGTCTTAGAGCGAGCACAAACCCCACAGGACGCGACAAAAGTTAAAACATCTTTATTAACGTTAGGCCACCAAAACCGGCGAGAAAGAAGATCTAAAGTAGCCTTACTCCCTGGATGTCCTGCTAAAGCAGAATTATGATGTGCCTCAATAACCTTTTGTCTCAACTGATTTGGGACAAACAGTCTCCCTGGAGGTCCTGCAGGGGCGTCCCCCTGAGCCTCTAACACCTCCTCCTCAAGCTCAGAACATACAGCCGACACTACCACCCCCTCCTGAAGGATAGGAATCGGGTCATCCATTTTCCCGGCCCCTGGGAAACTGCGAGACAAGGCATCCGCCTTAACATTCTTAGATCCAGGGCGATAAGTGACAACAAAATTAAACCTGGTAAAAAACAACGACCATCGAGCTTGTCTGGAATTCAGACGCTTAGCAGATTCCAAATACAGCAGGTTCTTGTGATCAGTAATGACGGTGACCGGGTGGACTGCCCCCTCCAAAAAGTGACGTCATTCTTCAAAAGCCAACTTAATGGCCAAAAGTTCCCTATTGCCGATATCATAATTCCTTTCGGCGGACGACAATTTTTTAGAAAAGAAAGCGCACGGATGCCATTTACCAGGGGACGGACCCTGGGACAATATTGCACCCACCCCTACGTCAGACGCGTCCACCTCCACAACGAACGGCTGTGATGCATCTGGTTGGATGAGAACGGGTGCCGAAGCAAAACATTTTTTCAAAGAGGAAAAAGCTTGGCAAGCTTTGTCCGACCATTTAGAAAAATCCGTCCCTTTTCTTGTCATGTCAGTGAGAGGTTTGACAACAGATGAGAAATTACAAATAAATTTCCGGTAGTAGTTAGCAAACCCCAGAAAACGCTGCAGAGCCTTAAGATCCTCTGGCTGATCCCATTCAAGCACTGCTCTCACCTTTTCAGGGTCCATACGGAAACCGGAGGCTGACACCAAGAAACCCAAAAACTGAAGTTCCTGTACGGCGAATACACACTTTTCCAGTTTGGCGTATAGTTTATTGTCTCGCAAGATCTGCAACACCTGTCTCACATGCTCCTGGTGAGACACAAGATCTGGTGAGTAAATTAAAATGTCATCCAAATATATGACCACAAACAGCCCCACCAGATGACGAAAAATGTCATTAACAAAATGTTGGAATACTGCTGGTGCAGTAGTCAGACCAAAAGGCATGACAAGGTTCTCATAATGTCCCTCCGGCGTGTTAAACGCCGTTTTCCACTCATCCCCCTCTTTTATCCTAATCAGATTATACGCCCCCCTGAGATCCAATTTAGAGATCCATTTGGCGCCAAC
Source organism: Oophaga sylvatica (assembly GCA_033576555.1). Classification (NCBI taxonomy): domain Eukaryota; kingdom Metazoa; phylum Chordata; class Amphibia; order Anura; family Dendrobatidae; genus Oophaga; species Oophaga sylvatica. The sequence continues at coordinate 60,726 of JARQOD010001822.1, read as the reverse complement.
AATTTGATTGAAGAGATCAGGAATCAGAGGGAGTGGATACGGATCTCGAACAGTAATCCGATTAAGTTCGCGGAAATCCAAGCAAGGGCGTAGGCCTCCATCTTTTTTCTTCACAAAGAAGAACCCCGCGGCCACTGGGGAAGATGAAGGTCTAATATGCCCTTTGGCCAGACTTTCCGAAATATAATCTTTCATAGCCTGCCTCTCAGGACCAGAAAGATTATACAACCTAGCTTTAGGCAACTTAGCATCAGGAAGTAAATTAATAGAGCAGTCATACACGCGATGAGGAGGCAACTCCTGACACCCCTCCTCAGAGAACACATCCCCAAAGTCCTCCAAAAAAGGAGGCAAACTACTAGGCATGACCGCACTGATGACTGTGTTCATGCAGTTACTTTTGCAAAACTCACCCCATTGGCTTATATCTCTGGACTGCCAATTAATCACAGGGTTATGTTTAACCAACCAAGGAAGTCCCAACACAATAGGAGTAGGTAGACCCTCCAACACATAACAAGATAATAGTTCCCTATGTATTGCCCCTACCCGAAGGTCAATGTTATGAACCTCATGAACAAAGCTACCTTGGCCGAGAGGCCTGGCGTCAATGGAGAATATAGGGATCGGTTTGACCAATACACTCAGATGCATACCTTGAGCCTGAGCAAACTGAGCGTCAACCAGATTAGCCCCGGACCCACTATCAAGAAGAACAGAAAATCTCTCCACTCTCGTACCAACCACCACCTCCACTGGTACGAGGAACTGAGAAGAACTAGCGGACGAAATACATACTCCCAGGTTGTCGTCCACCACACAACCTGGGATTAACAGTTTTCCGGCGACTTTTTGCTCAACAAGGCACGGGATGGACATCCCCCAACAAAATGTCCCTCTTTCCCGCAGAAGAAACACCTTCTAGTCCTGCGGCGTACCGCCAATCCCCTCCTACGAAATGATGTCCCTCCCAACTGCATAGGCTCCTCCGAACAGACAAGGGGAACCTCAACATAAGGGACTTTAGTAGTAGGTGGAGTAACAACAGGGGGCGGAGTTACCTCGCACCTCTCCCGGAGCCGTCTATCAGTACGGATAGCTAGGGCCATAGCAGCCTCCAATGATGGAGGAGAATCATACTGAGCCAAAACGTCCTTTAATTTGTCAGAAAGCCCATGACAAAACTGGCTTCTAAGAGCTGGGTCATTCCACTGAGTATCTGTGGCCCATCTACGGAACTCAGAAGCAAATTCCTCCGCCGGACAATCTCCCTGCTGTATCTTACGTAATTTTGTCTCAGCAAGAGAGACCCGATCTGGGTCATCATATACCAAACCCAGGGCAGTAAAAAATCGATCTACTGACTGTAGAGCCGGGGATCCCGGAGGAAGGGAGAAGGCCCAGGATTGAGGGTCCCCTTGTAGGAGCGAGATAACAATTCCCACTCTCTGCTCTTCACTCCCTGATGATCGAGGCCGAAGCCGAAAATACAATTTACATGCCTCCCGGAAGGTAAAAAATTTGTCTCGCCCACCAGTGAACCTGTCCGGGAGAGCTACTTTAGGTTCAAATCTGGTTTTCTCCAGGGGAGACAAAACTTTGGACTTAATGTCCGTCAGCTCCATGGATAATCCCTGCAACTGCAGAGCCAGCTGGGCTACTGGATCCATGGCAACTGGGAATAATTTTATAGGCCAGTGAAAATGTCACGAGGTCTTATGATATGTGTACGATGTCAGTAAACTATTCTTAAAAGAACAACACTCTATACAACATATAGATTAGCAACATCAGCATGTAAATATAGAATAGATTTACCTGACACGATATCCGTTGAACTCAGGGTTAATCTTGAGGACTTGATACACTGTCACAGGAAAGAGGAGGACCGGGGGTCTAACCTGACCCTAAACTGGGGTCCTAACTAATCCCTCACCTTGGAGGTACTGATAATGGTTCAGAGGTCCAAGTCTCCAGCCTAACCCTGTCTCCTATCAGTCCCTGAACCCTGTAATCAGTCCTAAGAAGGATTCTGATTACCACCAAAGGGATATGGGCTGATCTCTGTTAAATACACAGATTTAGACATATAAGACAGACTGGAGAAAACACAGACTTGCATACACACTCAAACACAGAAGGAACATAAATGATCTGGGATATTAAACTCTAAGCAAGGTGAGCTTAAAACAACTAAGGAGCTCTTTAACTTAAGTCTATACAGATACAATCCTATCTGTGGTCTGCATGAAGAATTTCACTGGCAACTCCCAACACAGACAACCAGAGATTTAAAGGAAACCAATCAACAAATAATTAATTGCAGCCGGGAGAAACTGCACCCAGTCCCAGAACTGAGCACAGACAGAATTAACTCCCTAACTGCCAAACACAAAGAAACAGCAACTCAGCTGTGAGAAGTCAGAATGTGCAACCGCGACGATCTTCGTGGCGATGCACACATGACAGTAAGCCGACACAGGGGATAAAATGAGCTGCCTTTGTTAAACGATCAACCACCACTAGAATGGTGTTCTTCCCTTGAGAGGTTGGTAACTCCACAATGAAGTCCATAGAAATGGATCCCCACGGGCGGGACGGGGTGGGAAGGGGTTGCAACAGACCAGTTGGTGAGGAGCGAGGTGTTTTGCATCTTGCACAGACTTCACATGAAGTGACATAGTTTAAAACGTCTTTCCTGATTGCCGTATGTGGAGTCGGGAAGGAATTTTTTTTCCCCAATGTGAAGCTTACTGTTTGCCACTTGTTTTTTTTTTTGCCTTCCTCTGGATCAACATGTTAGGGCAGGTTAGGATAGGATATGGGTTGAACTAGATGGACTTAAAGTCTTCCTTCAACCTTAATAACTATGTTACTATGTAAGTGGGCCACCAAAAGAAACGAGAAAGAAATTCTTGTGTCTTTAGAATTCCTCTATGCCCAGCTATCTTGGAATCGTGGATGAGCTGCAATACTCTCAATCTGACTGTTTCAGGTATATACAGACGTTGTCCCTGAATCCACACACCATTCTTAAAGACAAGACTTACGTCCCTTGGGGTTGTGCCAACAAAGAATCTGCATGGTATGCTTCCTTGATGTCTTTAAGTAGGTCTTGATTATGAATCACTCCCAGGAATCTAGAGTCAGGAAGAATAGTCTTAGGAGGAGTAAGTGGACAGGTCTCTGCTGAATGAATCCTAGAGAGTGCATCAGCCTTTCCATTGCGCGATCCTGGCCTATAAGAAATTACAAAATTAAATTGGTTTAGGAAAAGATTAAAGCGAGCCTGGCGAGGAGTCAGGCACTTAGCCGACCTGATAAATTCAAGGTTACGATGGTCTGTCAGGACGACTATTTGCTGTGCAGCACCCTGAAGAAGGTGTCTCCATTCCTTGAAGGCGGCAATAATGGCCAACAATTCTCTATTGCCCACATCGTAGTTCCTCTCAGCCGAAGACAACCGCTGGGAAAAGAAAGCACAGGGATGCAAGACATTCTTCTCACATGTTCTCTGAGAGAGTATAGCTCCAACGGCACAGTCTGAAGCATCCACCTCTATCATGAAGGCAAGATCAGGGTTGGGATGTACCAAGATAGGTGCGGTGGTAAATTTATCCTTTAGAAGGGAAAAATGCTTCCTGGGCTTGCGGGGTCCAGGAGAACCTAGACTATTTCCGGGTAAGTTGAGTGATAGGTGACACTACCTCAGAGAAATTCCTAATGAAACGTCTATAGAAGTTGGCAAACCTGATGAAGCGCTGCACCTCCTTCACATTCCTAGGAATTGGCCAATCCTTGATGGCTTGGGTCTTGCTTCCATCCATACTAATCCCTTGCGTAGACAGTACATACCCCAGAAATTGAATCTCGGTCCTATGGAATTCACACTTTTCAAGTTTGATGTAAAGATGGTTCTGTCTTAGGCGTTCTAAGACCATTCTCACATGTCCATGATGTTCCTCAGTGGAGTTAGAAAAAATTAAGATATCATCCAGATAAATCACCACAAATGTATCTAGGAGATCCCTGAAGATGTCATTCACCAAGTGTTGGAAAGTGGCTGGGGCGGTACACAGACCAAAAGGCATGACTAGATATTCAAAGTGTCCATAGCGTGACCTGAATGCAGTCTTCCATTCATCCCCAGGTCTAATACGGACCAAATTATAGGCCCCACGGAGATCCAGTTTAGAGAAAATTTTGGCATGCCGCACTCTCTCCAATAACTCAGGGATTAAAGGCAATGGATAACGGTTTCTAATAATAACCTTATTGAGTTCCCTATAGTCTATGCAGGGTCTCAAAGATCCATCTTTCTTCTTCACAAAGAAAATGGGTGCACCTGCAGGAGATGAAGAGGGGCGTATGAAGCCCTTGGCTAGATTTTCATCTATGTAGTCCTTCAAAGCCTTTAGCTCAGGCCCCGCCAGGGGATAGATCTTACCAAAAGGTATCTCTGCTCCAGGCAATAATTCAATTGGACAATCATATGGACGGTGAGGGGGAAGCTGGTCAGCATTCTTCTTGTCACATAAATCCACATAGTCCTGGTATACAGCTGGTAGTTCAGGGGTTGACATGTTTCCTTTAGGAACAGAGCAAGCTGAAACTTCTGGACTCATCTGTTTGTCCGGAAAGTGTAATTCCTTGTTCTCCCAGTTAATCATAGGGTTCTGAGCCTGCAGCCATGGTAGCCCTAGAATAATGGGAAAGTGGGGAGAAGAGATAAGCATAAAGGACAGTTTCTCTTGATGATCTTTACCCATAAGGACCCTCAAAGGCTCCGTTTCCTGATCCACTGGTCCAGAGGTCAGCAGGGAGCCATCCACAGTCTCCATCTGTACTGGAGTAGCCTTCTTCACTGAACGTATCCCCTGTTTCAGAGCAAAGGAGATATCCATAAAATTTCCACTTGCCCCTGAGTCGATCATAGCAGAGCTAAACACCCAAACTGAGTCAACCCAGAGTTTGATGGAAAGGAAGCAATGAGAATTGTTTTTCTTACAACTCAGATGGGACACCGCTGAGGAAACTTGAAAAATTGCAGCGTTTACACAGTCATCGTCCTCAGAAGTAACGGAGTTTAAGTCCGAGAAATCAATATCTGTTGCTGCAGATCTCTCTGGAGCCTGAGGCTCGGAGCTGACAGATCTCCTCTCGCAAAACTCACAGTGAATGACTGCTGCAGTAGTCTTACGAGAATGGCTGGGGCAGTTTATAATGAAGTGCCCTGACTTACCACAGTAGAAACATAGATTTTCCTTTAAACGATGTTCTTTGCGTGCATCACTAACCCGTCTTTGTAAAGAGTCCACCTGCATGGGTTCAGGTTCTGGTTCCCTTGTGATCCTACTCAAAGGTTCCTTAGCTGGGGAGGAAGGTAGGAAAAGGTTAGTGCGATTACTTTCGAACCATCTCTCTTGTCTGCGTTCTGTCAGACGAGCATCAATACGGATGCAGTAGTTAATAAAGTCACCTAACGCAGTGGGAGGGTCGGCACGAGCAAGTTCATCCTTAATCAGTGGAGACAACCCTTTCCGAAAAATAGATTTTTTGGCGGAACTGTCCCAAGTGGTATCAAGGGCCCATCTCCTGAAATCCAAGGCATATTCGGCTACTGAGCGCTTACCTTGGCGCAAAGTTAACATGGCTGCTTCAGCTGTTGCACCTCGATTGGGGTCATCAAACACCTGCCCCATGGCTGAAATGAAAGCATCAAGATGATTCAAACATTCATCCCCAGTCTCAATCAGAGGGTTTGCCCACATCAAAGCCTTGTTGGTAAGCAACATGATTATAGTAAGCACTTTAGATCGTTCAGTGGGAAATTGTGAAGCATGTGCAGAGAAAAATAGATTGCATTGGTTAATAAATCCCCTGAATTTCTCACGTTCACCGCCAAAATGAAAAGGGGGTAACTTGGGGATCCCAGAACTCGGGGTTATGGCAGGAGTCTGGACTCGTTCCTCTAGAGCCTCAATCATGGCTCGTAAATCCTGGGTAGTTTGTCCAAACACTTGCAAATTGTGATTAGTGAGGTCCTGTAGGCTTGCAAAACGGGTCTTTAAAGTCTGTATATTTGAAAGGATTGTATCAGTCACTCCGCAAAGCTCCTTTATGCGAGCCTCCATCTTCCAGATCTTTTAAGGCAGAAGTACTGGAAGGAGAAGAGGAAAGGAAAAAACAAAACAAAAAAAAAAAACACAATAGTGTTTACCTGTGGTAACACTCCAGAGTAAAATTAAGGGAATGCGCTCACCTGAAATGGTTGTGAGAAGTCACAACCACTGTCATCACAGAAGGTATAAACGGACATCTGATATCCACAGTCACAGCAGACACGGCCTTCCCAGACCCAGCAGACACTAACGTTGGCTTCAGAATCTTGTGATGTATGGTATACAGTTCATATAGCGTCTTGTGCTTGGGTACGAGGAAAACACATGAGACACAGGTTTGATATGGAAAGACTTGTATTACTTCATACAAGTAGGCAAAAGGGTCACACAGTTTGCAGGTACAAAGGCAGGAGACACAGCAGGCCACAGTAATTTTAAGCTCAGCAATAACTCTCCACAACAGGTTCAGGATCTCTTCTCTGTTACCGTAATTCCCTTGCAAACGTGGATTTACCAAACAGCAGGTCTCCAGAGTCCACAAGTGTTCAAAAGTTCCTCAGTAGGAAATGGCTGGAGTACAAAGTCCAAGGTTTCCAGGAGTCAGGTCACAGGCTGACTGCAGGCTTGATTCTGAAGCACTGATTGCTCAGCTGAGGCTGCTTAAGAGGCAAGAGGGAGAGAATCAGGGCGGGAACATGAAAGCTGGAAACTCCATAATGACTGAGGGCGAGATAGCTGCAGCAAGACAGAAAGCAAAATGGCCGAGGGAAAAAACTGAGTTTCAAGAAACATGTCAAAAGAGACAAGGAACCTTACAGTGGTAGAGGTCGTGTGATCTCAGGTGTTTTTGCAATTAGTAGAGTTGGTATTTTTGGGGGTTTTTTGGATTGCAGTAAGTGTCCTTCCTATCCTTTTCTGTCTAGGAAGATTGGGCCCCAACGTTTGCTCATACTATTTTCTGTCTGTGTCTGTATTTCCTCTTGTCTAACCGCCATTACATGTTTGGGGGCTTCCTATGTTCTTTGGGGATCTGCTCCGGGGCAAATAGGTTTCCTCTTTCTATCTTTAGGTGTAGTTAACCTCTCAGGCTGTGACGAGGCGTCTAGGACCAACGTAGGAACGGTCCACGGCTGCCTTTATTTGTGGTGGTTAGTCAGGGTACTGCAATTCAGTAGATTCCAACCTCTCTGATGTATTGCTGTTTTTGCCTGCTCTCCTCAGCTACCAAATCATAACAGTATCACGGCCTAACTGAAAATTATATGGTACTCAACAGAAGGGAAAAATAGTAAAAGGAAAAAGAAAAAAGGAAGTTGTCAGAATTTTTTTTTTCTCTGTCTGTTGCATTTTTTCCCTCTTTTTCTCTGGGTGCTGAGTAGGATTTTATTTTTCTCTCTATGGAGTTTGCACAGTTGTCTGGCCGTGTGGATCAACTTGCCACTGAAGTTCGGAGTATTGTTACCTATCTTGCAGGGTTGCCGGTTGTGAAACCTAGGATCCCCATGCCAGATTTATTTTTGGGGGATCGAGCTAAATTTCTGAATTTCAAAAATAACTGTAAGTTGTTTTTTGCCTTAAAATCTAAGTCCTCAGGGAAATTCAAATTGTCATCTCTCTCCTGCGCGGCGATCCTCAGGATTGGGCTTTTTCCATGACACCTGGGGACCCTGTTTTGAGTAATGTTGATGCATTTTTTCTGGATCTGGGGTTATTGTACGATGAACCTAATGTCACTGATCAAGCTGAAAAAACCTTGTTGGCATTAAATCAGGGGCTTGAGGACGCTGAGTTGTACTGTCAGAAATTCCGAATGTGGGCAGTCCTGACCAAATGGAATGATGATGCTTTGGAAGCCCTTTTTCGGAAGGGTCTGTCAGAGAATGTAAAAGATGTTATGGTGGGTTTCCCTGCTCCCTCTGGTCTCAATGATTCTATGTCATTAGCGATTCAAATTGACAGACGTTTGCGTGAGCGTAGAGGTATGCGTGGAATAGTGTTGCCTTGTGAACCAGCTTCCGAACCCATGCAGTGTGATAGAGTGGCTTCTGGGGCACAGCGTCATAAGTTTCGAAAACGCAATGGGTTATGTTTCTACTGTGGTGACGCCTCTCATGCTATTTCAGTCTGCCCTAAGCGGGGAAGACGTTTTGCACGCTCAGTTGTCTTGGGTAGTGTTCAGACTAAATTTCTGTTGACTGTTACCCTGATTTGCTCCCTGTCCACATTTTCTGCTCAGGATTTTGTTGATTCGGGAGCAGCTATTAACCTGATGGATTTTGATTTTGCTAAACGTTGTGGCTTTCCCTTGATACCCCTACGGAAGTCTATTCCCCTACTGGGGATTGATTCTACCCCTTTGGCTGAGAATAAACCCCAGTTCTCTACTCAGGTGATAATGAGGGTTGAACCTGATCATCACCAGAGTTGCATATTTTTGGTGCTGTATAATCTGCATGACATTATTGTAGTAGGTTTCCCTTGGTTACAGTCTCATAATCCTGTTTTGGATTGGAAATCTGTGTCTGTAACCAGTTGGGGCTGCCAATGTGTTAATGCCAACACTCCTGTTTTTTCTGCCTCTCCCCAGGCTCAGGATGTTCCTGACTTTTTGACTGATTTTTCTGATGTGTTTAGCGAAAGTAAATCTGCATCCTTGCCCCCCCATAGGAGCTATGACTGCGCTATTGAATTAGTGCCTGGTAGTAAATTCCCTAAAGGTCGCCTTTTTAACTTGTCTGTACCTGAACATGACGCTATGCAGTCTTATATCAAGGAGTCATTGGAGAAGGGTCATATCAGACCATCCTCTTCACCCTTGGGTGCCGGTTTTTTCTTTGTGGCCAAAAAGGATGGTTCATTAAGGCCGTGTATTGATTATCGTCTCTTGAACAATATCACTGTGAAATATCAATATCCATTACCCTGGATTTCTGACCTGTTTTCCAGGGTGAAAAGTGCTATTTGGTTTACCAAGCTTGACCTCAGGGGGGCGTATAACCTTATTCGCATTGAACACGGGGATGAATGGAAGACGGCATTTAATACGCCAGAGGGGCATTTTGAGTACCTAGTGATGCCCTTTGGGCTCACTAATGCTCCTTCCGTCTTCCAGTCCTTCATGAATTACATTTTCAGGGATTTTGTGGATAAATTTCTGATTGTTTATTTGGATGATATCTTGATTTTTTCCAATGACTGGGACTCTCATGTGAAACATGTTCGGACTGTGTTCCAGATTTTGAGAGAGAATGCTCTGTATGTGAAGGGATCAAAGTGTCTTTTTGGCGTACAGAGGATCTCCTTTCTGGGATTCATTTTGTCCCCATCTGTTATTGAAATGGACCCGGTCAAGGTTCAAGCCATCTGATGTTGGGTCAAACCTACTTCATTAAAGGCTCTTCAGAGATTCTTGGGTTTTGCCAATTTTTATCGTAAATTTATTGGTAATTTCTCTGTTATTGTTAAACCATTGACTGATTTGACCAAAAAGGGTTCTGATGTGGTGAATTGGCCTCCTGAGGCAGTCTCTGCGTTTCAGGAACTTAAGCAGAGATTCACTTCTGCTCCTGTTCTACGGCAGCCTGATGTTTCTCTGCCATTTCAGGTGGAGGTTGATGCCTCTGAAATTGGGGCAGGTGCCGTTTTGTCCCAAAGAGATCCAGAGACCTCTAAAAGTAACCCTTGTGCCTTTTCTCTCAAAAATTTTCTCCAACTGAACATAATTATGACGTGGGTAATTGGGAGTCATTGGCCATGAAGTGGGCTTTTGAAGAGTGGAGACATTGGCTGGAGGGAGCCAAACATCAGGTGGTGGTCCTCACGGACCATAAGAATCTGGTTTATCTGGAATCAGCCAAGCGACTTAATCCTAGACAGGCCAGGTGGGCCTTGTTTTTCACACGTTTTAATTTTGTGGTTTCCTTTCTTCCTGGCACTAAGAATGTTAAGGCGGATGCCCTCTCGAGGAGTTTCCTTGCGGACTCTCCTGAGTTATCTGATCCTGCTGTTATTTTGAAAGAGGGTGTAGTTCTTTCCGCCATCTCGCCCAATTTGAGACTGGCTCTGGAAGGGTGTCAGGAGGATAAACCCGAGCGCTGCCCTATTGAGAAATTGTTTGTCCCAGACCGGTGGAAAAAGAGTGTGATGTCTGAGATTCATTGTTCCGCGTTGGCCGGTCATCCCGGAATTTTTGGTACCAGAGACTTTGTTAGTCGGTCCTTTTGGTGGCCTACTTTGTCTCGTGACGTCAGGGAATTTGTCCAGTCCTGAGGGACTTGCTCTCGCTCCAAGCCTTGCTCTCGCTCTAGTGGTTTGTTGATGCCATTGCCTGTGCCCAAGAGACCATGGACCCATATCTCTATGGATTTCATTTCCGACCTCCCTGTTTCTCAGAGAATGACCATTATCTGGGTGATTTGTGATAGGTTTTCCAAAATGATACATCTTGTGCCATTACCTAAGTTGCCTTCCTCCTCCGAATTGGTGGCTTTGTTCCTTCAGCACGTGGTTCGGTTACACGGTATTTCTGAGAACATTGTGTCTGACAGAGAAGTCCAGTTTGTTTCCAGATTTTGGAGGACTTTTTGTTCTAAACTTGTTGTTCAATTGTCTTTCTCCTCGGCTTTTCATCCTCAGACCAATGGACAAACTGAGTGTTATGTTACGGTAGCTGAGGAGTGCAGGTAAAAAAGGAAATACACCAGAGCAGTTGGAATCTATGAGATTGCAGTACCCTGACTAACCACCGCAACTAGAGGCAGCCGTGGAGCGTTCCTACGATGGTCCTAGACGCCTCGTCACAGCCTGAGAAACTAACTACACTAAAGATAGAAATAGGAAAGCTATCTGCCCCGGAGCAGAACCCCAAAGATAATAGAAAGCCCCCAAACATGTAATGGCGGTTAGACAAGAGGAAATACTGACACAGAAAGAAAATAGTATGAGCAAACGCTGGGGCCCAAACTATCTAAATAGAAAAGGACAGGAAGGGTACTTACTGCAATCCCAGAAAACCCTGAAAAACACCAACTCTACTAATTTCAAAATCACCTGAGATCACACGACCTCTACCACCTAAATTAGTTCTATGGTGTAACAAAAACAGCAGACACTGAAAAAACTGCAAAAAGCAAAAGTACAAAACACAGTGGCTGGACCAAACTGAGAGGGCAAAAGCCCCCGGAGGGGACCCAGAAGGCCCCCACAGAAGTGCAGGACAAAATGCAAAAATATAGCAAAAACACAAAATAAGAAATTGTCTTATCTGATAGCAGGAGATGCAGACACGACACAGCAGGCTACAAGGGAAACTGGAAAGAAGGATTCAGACCAGAACAATTGATCACCGGCAACCCTGATGGGAAAATGATTCCCTTAAATAAGACCAATCAGTAACACCTGATTCCCAATCCTCACTAGTACCGCTTGTAACCACCAGAGGGAGCCTCTGCTCAGAACTCATCTCAAACCCATTCACAACAGTACCCCCCCCTTGAGGAGGGGTCACCGAACCCTCATTTGAGCAACCAGGTCGGTCAGGATGAGTTCTATGATACGCACGGATAAGTCTCCTAGCATGGATGTCCGAAGCAAACACCCAAGAATTATCTTCCTGACCATAACCTCTCCATTTAACCAAATACTGGAGTCTTCGTCTAGAAAAACGAGAATCCAATATTTTCTCAACCACATACTCCAGATTGCCCTCAACCAAAACAGGGTCAGGAGGCACAGCAGCAGGAACCACTGGCTCAACAAACCTCTTCAACAAGGACTTGTGGAACACGTTATGGATCTTAAATGTCCCTGGAAGAAGCAAACGAAAAGAAACAGGATTAATAATCTCCATGATCTTATAAGGTCCAATGAACCTAGGCTTAAATTTAGGAGATGCTACTCTCATAGGAATATTCTTTGAGGACAACCAGACCAAGTCCCCCACTTTAAACCGAGGACCATCAGTCCTATGCCGGTTAGCAAACCGCTGGGCCTTCTCCTGAGAGAGGGACAACCTCTCCACTACCTGGTCCCAAATCTGCTGCATACGCTCAACAACAGAGTCAACACCTGGACAGACAGAAGCCTCCGTCTGTCCTGAAGAAAATCGAGGGTGAAACCCAGAATTACAGAAAAACGGAGACATCAAAGTGGCAGAGCTAGCCCTATTATTAAGAGCAAACTCAGCCAAAGGCAAAAAAGAGACCCAGTCATCCTGATCAGCAGACACAAAGCATCTTAGATAAGTCTCCAATGTCTGGTTTGTTCTCTCAGTTTGACCATTGGTCTGAGGATGAAATGCCGAGGAGAAAGACAATTGAACACCCAGTTTAGAACAAAAAGTCCTCCAAAATCTGGAAACAAACTGGACTCCTCTGTCAGACACAATGTTCTCAGGAATGCCGTGTAAACGAACCACGTGCTGAAGGAACAACGGCACCAATTCAGAGGAGGAAGGCAACTTAGGTAATGGCACAAGATGTATCATTTTGGAAAACCTATCACAAATTACCCAGATGGTGGTCATTCTCTGAGAAACAGGAAGATCGGAAATGAAATCCATAGAGATATGGGTCCATGGTCTCTTGGGCACAGGCAATGGCATCAACAAACCACTAGAGCGAGAGCAAGGCTTGGAGCGAGAGCAAGTCCCGCAGGACTGCACAAATTCCCTGACATCGCGAGACAAGGTAGGCCACCAAAAGGACCGACTAACCAAGTCTCTGGTACCAAAAATTCCGGGATGCCCAGCCAATGCGGAACAATGAATCTCAGACATCACACTCTTTTTCCATTGGTCCGGGACAAACAATTTTCCAACAGGGCAGCGCTCGGGCCTATCCTCCTGACACCCCTCCAGAGCAAGTCTCAAATTAGGCGAGATGGCGGAAAGAACTACACCCTCCTTCAAAATAACAGAGGGATCAGATAGCTCAGGAGAGTCCGCAAGGAAACTCCTCGAGAGGGCATCCGCCTTAACATTCTTAGTGCCAGGAAGAAAGGAAACCACAAAATTAAAACGTGTGAAAAACAAGGCCCACCTGGCCTGTCTAGGATTGAGTCGCTTGGCAGATTCCAGATAAACCAGATTCTTATGGTCCGTAAGGACCACCACCTGATGTTTGGCTCCCTCCAGCCAATGTCTCCACTCTTCAAAAGCCCACTTCATGGCCAATAACTCCCGATTACCCACGTCATAATTACGTTCAGTAGGAGAAAATTTTCGAGAGAAAAAGGCACAAGGGTTACTTTTAGAGGTCTCTGGATCTTTTTGGGACAAAACGGCACCTGCCCCAATTTCAGAGGCATCAACCTCCACCTGAAATGGCAGAGAAACATCAGGCTGCCGTAGAACAGGAGCAGAAGTGAATCTCTGCTTAAGTTCCTGAAACGCAGAGACTGCCTCAGGAGGCCAATACACCACATCAGAACCCTTTCTGGTCAAATCAGTTAATGGTTTAACAATAACAGAGAAATTACCAATAAATTTACGATAAAAATTGGCAAAACCCAAAAATCTCTGAAGAGCCTTTAATGAAGTAGGTTGGACCCAATCACAGATGGCCTGAACCTTGACCGGGTCCATTTCAATAACAGATGGGGACAAAATGAATCCCAGAAATGAGATCTTCTGTACGCCAAAAAGACACTTTGATCCCTACACATACAGAGCATTCTCTCTCAAAATCTGGAATACAGTTCGAACATGTTTCACATGAGAGTCCCAGTCATTAGAAAAAATCAAGATATCATCCAAATAAACAATCAGAAACTTGTCCACAAAATCCCTGAAAATGTCATTCATGAAGGACTGGAAGACGGAAGGAGCATTAGTGAGCCCAAAGGGCATCACAAGGTACTCAAAATGCCCTTCAGGGGTGTTAAATGCCGTCTTCCATTCATCCCCGTGCTTAATGCGAATAAGGTTATACGCCCCCCTGAGGTCAAGCTTGGTAAACCAAGTAGCGTTTTTCACCCTGGAAAACAGGTCAGAAATCAAGGGTAACGGGTATTGATATTTCACAGTAATATTGTTCAAGAGACGATAATCAATACACGGCCTTAATGAACCATCTTTTTTGGCCACAAAGAAAAAACCGGCACCTAAGGGTGAAGAGGATGGTCTGATATGACCCTTCTCCAATGATTCCTTGATATAAGACCGCATAGCGTCATGTTCAGGTACAGACAAGTTAAAAAGGCGACCTTTAGGGAATTTACTACCTGGCACTAATTCAATAGCGCAGTCATAGCTCCTATGGGGAGGTAAGGATGCAGATTTACTTTCGCTAAACACATCAGAAAAATCAAACAAAAAGTCAGGAACATCCTCAGCCTGGGGGGAGGCAGAAAAAACAGGAGTGTTGGTATTAACACATTGGCAGCCCCAACTGGTTACAGACACAGATTTCCAATCCAAAACAGGATTATGAGACTGTAACCAAGGGAAACCCAGCACGATAATGTCATGCAGATTATATAGAACCAAAAATGTGCAGCACTCCTGGTGATCAGGTTCAACCCTCATTATCACCTGAGTAGAAAACTGGGGTTTATTCTCAGCCAAAGGGGTAGAATCGATCCCCAGTAGGGGAATAGACTTCTGTAGGGGTATCAAGGGAAATCCACAACGTTTAGCAAAATCATAATCCATCAGGTTAATAGCTGCTCCAGAATCAACGAAAGCCTGAGCAGAAAATGAGGACAGAGAGCATATCAGAGTGACAGTTAATAAAAACTTAGTCTGAACACTACCCAAGAAAACTGAGCGTGCAAAATGTCTTCCCCGCTTAGGGCAGACTGAAATAGCATGAGAGGCATCACCACAGTAGAAACACAACCCATTGCGCTTTCGAAACTCATGACGCTGTGCCCCAGACACCACTCCATCACACTGCATGGGCTCAGCAGCTGGCTCACAAGGCAACACCACTCCACGCATACTTCTCCGCTCACGCAAACGTCTGTCAATTTGAATCGCTAATGACATAGAATCATTGAGACCAGAGGGGACAGGGAATCCCACCATAACATCCTTTACATTATCTGACAGACCCTTCCGGAAAAGGGCCGCCAAAGCGTCGTCATTCCATTTGGTCAGGACTGCCCACCTACGGAATCTCTGACAGAATAACTCAGCGTCATCAAGCCCCTGATTTAATGCCAACAAGGCTTTTTCAGCTTGATCAGTGACATTAGGCTCATCGTACAATAACCCCAAAGCCTGAAAAAATGCATCAACATCACTCAAAACAGGATCCCCAGGTATCAGGGAAAAAGCCCAATCCTGAGGATCGCCGCGCAGGAGAGAGATGACAATTTGAACCTGCTGCGCTGCGTTTCCTGAGGAGTTAGATTTTAAGGCAAGAAACAATTTACAATTATTTTTGAAATTCTGAAACTTAGCTCGATCCCCTGAAAACAAATCTGGCATGGGGATCCTAGGTTCCACAACAGGCAACCTAGCAAGATATGCAGCAATACTCTGAACCTCAGTGGCAAGCTGATCCACACGGCCAGACAACTGTGCAAACTCCATTGGGAGAAAAGATCCTCCCCAGCACCCAGAGATACAGAGGGAAAAAAAAAATGCAACAAACAGAAAAATATCTCTGACAACTTTTCTTCCTTCAAAATATTTTTTCCCTTCTGTGAGTACCATACAATTTTTATGGGCCGGTGATACTGTTATGTTACGGTAGCTGAGGAGTGCAGGTAAAAAAGGAAATACACCAGAGCAGTTGGAATCTATGAGATTGCAGTACCCTGACTAACCACCGCAACTAGAGGCAGCCGTGGAGCGTTCCTACGATGGTCCTAGACGCCTCGTCACAGCCTGAGAAACTAACTACACCTAAAGATAGAAATAGGAAAGCTATCTGCCCCGGAGCAGAACCCCAAAGATAATAGAAAGCCCCCAAACATGTAATGGCGGTTAGACAAGAGGAAATACTGACACAGAAAGAAAATAGTATGAGCAAACGCTGGGGCCCAAACTATCTAAATAGAAAAGGACAGGAAGGGTACTTACTGCAATCCCAGAAAACCCTGAAAAACACCAACTCTACTAATTTCAAAATCACCTGAGATCACACGACCTCTACCACCTAAATTAGTTCTATGGTGTAACAAAAACAGCAGACACTGAAAAAACTGCAAAAAGCAAAAGTACAAAACACAGTGGCTGGACCAAACTGAGAGGGCAAAAGCCCCCGGAGGGGACCCAGAAGGCCCCCACAGAAGTGCAGGACAAAATGCAAAAATATAGCAAAAACACAAAATAAGAAATTGTCTTATCTGATAGCAGGAGATGCAGACACGACACAGCAGGCTACAAGGGAAACTGGAAAGAAGGATTCAGACCAGAACAATTGATCACCGGCAACCCTGATGGGAAAATGATTCCCTTAAATAAGACCAATCAGTAACACCTGATTCCCAATCCTCACTAGTACCGCTTGTAACCACCAGAGGGAGCCTCTGCTCAGAACTCATCTCAAACCCATTCACAACACTGAGAGAACAAACCAGACATTGGAGACTTATCTGAGATGCTTTGTGTCTGCTGATCAAGATGACTGGGTCTCTTTTTTGCCTTTGGCTGAGTTTGCTCTTAATAATAGGGCTAGCTCTGCCACTTTAAAGTCTCCATTTTTCTGCAATTTTGGGTTTCATCCTCGATTTTCTTCGGGACAGACGGAGGCTTCTGTCTGTTCAGGTGTTGACTCTGTTGTGGAGCGTATGCAGCAGATTTGGGACCAGGTAGTGGAGAGGTTGTCCCTCTCTCAGGAGAGGGCCCAGCGGTTTGCCAACCGGCATAGGACTGATGGTCCTCGGTTTGAAGTGGGGGACTTGGTCTGGTTGTCCTCAAGAAATGTCCCTATGAGAGTTGCATCTCCTAAGTTTAATCCTAGGTTCATTGGACCTTATAAGATCATGGAGATTCTCAATCCTGTTTCCTTTCGTTTACTTCTTCCAGAGACATTTAAGATCCATAACGTGTTCCACAAGTCCTTGTTGAAGAGGTTTGTTGAGCCAGTGGTTCCTAGGTCTGCGCCTCCTGACCCTGTTTTGGTTGAGGGCAATCTGGAGTATGTGGTTGAGAAAATATTGGATTCTCGTTTTTCTAGACGGAAACTCCAGTATTTGGTTAAGTGGAAAGGTTATGGTCAGGAGGACAATTCTTGGGTGTTTGCTTCGGACATCCATGCTGGGAGACTGATCCATGCATATCATAGAGCTCATCCTGACCGACCTGGTTGCCCAAATGAGGGTTCGGTGACCCCTCCTCAAGGGGGGGTACTGTTGTGAATGTGTTAGAAATGAATTCTGAGCAGAAGCTCCCTCTGGTGGTTACAAACACTACTGAACCATTCAATGAGGATTGGCAATCAGGAGTTACAGACTGGTCTTATATAATGGAGGTTCCCTCCCATCATGGTTGCCGGTGATCAATTGTTCTTGTCTCAACTGTGGTTCCTGGTTCACTTGGAAGCTTGCTGAGTCTTGCCTCTTCTCCTGCTCTCAGATAAGATATTTTCTGTTTTTTGTTTTTGTGCTTACCATTTGCATATTTCTCTGCATTTCTGTGAGGTTAGCCAAGTTCCCCCCCCTCCCCTCGGGGGCTTGGGCTCCTCTCAGTTCTTCTGGAGCAACTGTTATTTGTTCATTTGCCTTTTCCAGTTTTTTCAGTGGCTGCGGCTTAGTTTTGTTACACCAGAGAACTAATTTAGGTGGTAGAGGTCGTGTGATCTCAGGTGTTTTTGCAATTAGTAGAGTTGGTATTTTTTAGGGTTTTTTGGATTGCAGTAAGTGTCCTTCCTATCCTTTTCTGTCTAGGAAGATTGGGCCCCAACGTTTGCTCATACTATTTTCTGTCTGTGTCTGTATTTCCTCTTGTCTAACCGCCATTACATGTTTGGGGGCTTCCTATGTTCTTTGGGGATCTGCTCCGGGGCAGATAGCTTTCCTCTTTCTATCTTTAGGTGTAGTTAACCTCTCATGCTGTGATGAGGAGTCTAGGACCAACGTAGGAACGCTCCACGGCTGCCTTTAGTTGTGGTGGTTAGTCAGGATACTGCAATTCAGTAGATTCCAAACTCTCTGGTATATTGCCGTTTTTGCCTGCTCTCCTCAGCTACCAAATCATAACACGGAGCATCAGGAAGAGGTTTTGGCTTACATTGCCGAAACAGCCTCCAGCTCTATCGCCTCCTCTTCTGAAGTTTCAAAAACTGCAAGCACTGAGTCGTCAGTGCAGGCTCCTGGTCAGGTACAACACCTTTCCTTGTGTCCTTCACCACAACCAAAAGTGAAGGATGCGCAGGCCACACTTCAAATTACTCCCTGGAGCTCTTTTCACATACAATGCCTAACTTATCAAGTGAAATCCTGTATTCCCCAGTCCAAGATGAATATGACATGGAGTGCACTGATGCACAGCCACTGCTTTATGATTCTGCTGGTACATTCACCCAGAGCACTGCATTGCCCTGGCAGTCTACTGAGCCAGAAGAGGAGGTGATGGATGACCCAGTTGTTGACTCGGATTGGCATCCATTGGGGAAGAGGGTGCCTCTGGCAATAGCTCAGAAGATGAGGAGGATCTGCAGCAGGCATCGACATAGCAGCTGCGGTTATCTGGTAGGCCCGTAGCAGTCCAAAAACATGTTAAAAAAACAAAAGAGTTGCAGGACAGCTTGGCCAGACGGTCAAATTAGCACAAAGTGCAAGCCCTGAAAAGTTTTCCCATAGTAGGAAGAGTGCAGTGTGGCACTTTTTTGACCCAAATCCTATTGATGAGGCAAAGGTTATCTGTAAGAAGTGCGAAAGGACCTTTAGCCGAGGGAAAAATCTCAGAAATTTGAATACCAGCTGCATGCTTAGACATTTAAACACCATGCACTTGCAAGCGTGAATGGACTACAAAACTTCATGTAGCATATGTGCACCTGCTACGACTGAAGGTAGCCAGCAATGCTACATCGCTTCACCCACTGTAAGCCCACCGGTTAGCACACCACGAGCAAGAAATGTTGAGGTGTCGTCGCAAGGCCAAAGCAGTCAGGGAATCACAATGGTTTTTCAACGAAAGACTGCACCACCACCACCATCACCATCACCAACCCCCTCTCAGTCCGCCATGCCCACCTCTAGTTCCCCCATATGCAGCTCTCATGTCCAGCTCACCCTAGCAGAGACTCTGAGTAGGACAAGAAAGTACTCATCCTCTCATCCGCGTACACTGGCTTTGAACGCCTACATTGCCAAACTGATCTCATTAGAGATGATGCCCTTCAGTTTGTTTGAAAGCGCAGCATTCCGAGAGCTCATGGCCTACACTGTCCTATGCTATGACCTACCCAGTCGGCACATCTTTTCTAGAAAAGCCATCCCTGCCCTCCACCTGCATGTGAAAGACCGCATTGTCCATGCACTCAAACAATCAGTGAGTGGAAAGGTGCACCTCACAACAGATGCATGGGCCAGTAGGCATGGCCAGGGCCATTACGTGTCCATCACTGCGCACTGGGTGAATGAGGTGGATGCAGGGACCACAGGGGACCGAGGTGGTGGGACATTGCTGCCTAGCCCATGATATAGGCAACAGTTGGCTGTAGGCGTTCGACCCTCCTCCTCCTCCAGAAGCAAAAGCTCGTCGACAGAGATCAGTCGCATGAGCTCTCCATCCGCAGAAGCCAGTGTTGCACACGACGTGTCCCACTATCAAACAGCTAGTGGTAAGCGTCAGCAGGCTGTTTTAAAGATGATGTCTTTGTGCGACAACAGACAAACCGCGGAGGTACTGTTATGAACTGCTACAAGCACTAAGGAAAGATGGGAACTCTGTCCCTACAATAAAACTGAGCTTGATCCCTACGATGTAACGGGGAACCTGATCCTGCGACCAGACCCGCTAAAGTCCTCAGCTAGTCTGAACGAAGACCTATAGTTGCGAGGAAGGAATCCCTACAAGATCTAGGGACTGGGAAAAGGTGGACACCTCCTAACAGAAATTGTAGCAGGGAAAATTAAACAGAAAACAAATTACTACGAGATCCTAAGATTAAGCAAAACTGACAGAGTAAGGCACCTAAGCACTCGGCTAGCTTAAGAGTAGATAATACAATGAAGTCCAGCAAAGCCAGAAGGGCGGAGCCAGACTAAATAGGGAAAAAAGGTCATGTGACCAGCAAACTGAAACAAAATCTAACAAGAGGGTTCTAACAGTACCCTCCCTTCTAAGAGGATCCTCCGGATCCCCTAGGACTTAGGCTTATCCGGAAACCTCTTGTGAAACGCTCTGACAAGTCTAGACGCAGAAACATCATCCGCCCTCACCCATGAGTTATCCTCGGGTCCATAACCCTTCCAAGCGACGAGGTACTGCAAACCCCCTCTATACCGTCTAGAATTTATGATGCGGGAAATCTCATATTGCCCGTCCTCCACCACCAGGGGAACAGTGGCCGAGACGTCTCCATCTGAGACCTCAGCTTTTTTCAAGAGAGAAACATGAAATACCGGATTAATCTTCCAGGAGGTGGGAAGCTCCAGCTTAACAGCAGATTGGTTAATAACCTGAAGCACCTTAAAGGGCCCTAAAACTTTGGGACCCAATTTCTTAGACGGAATCCTCAAGCGCAGATTCTTAGAGGACAACCAGACCATGTCACCAATAGCAAACAAAACCTCTTGTCGTTTTCTATCAAAATACACTTTGGATCTTTTGTTAGCCTCCTGAAAATTACCACGCACATCAGTCCAAACTCTCTGCAACACACCAGAAAAATTCTCCTCTTCAGGTACAGCCGATCCCAACTTGGAAAATGACCCAAAAGACGGATGTCTCCCAGTACAACAAAAAAAAGGCGAACAACCAGCAGAAGCGGATGTATGATTGTTAAGAGCAAACTCAGCAAGTGGCAGAAACTCAGACCACCCCTCTTGATTATCAGTCACAAAACAATGCAAGAACTGCTCAACATCCTGGTTTTTCCTTTCTGTCTTGCCATTAGACTCAGGATGATATCCGGATGAAAACGACAAATGAACTCCCAACCTGTCACAAAAGGCGCGCCAAAAACGAGCCACAAACTGAGGTCCCCTATCAGAAACAATGTCAGTAGGAACACCATGTAGTCTGACTATTTCCTTGACAAAGGCCTTAGCGAGAGTCTTAGCGCAGGGCAGTTTGATGAAAGGAACCAAGTGACACATCTTGCTAAAATGGTCCACGACCACCCAGATGACAGTGAAACCCTCAGAGGGGGGAAGGTCAGTAATAAAGTCCATAGCCAAATGTGTCCAAGGTGCACTAGGGACCTCCATGGGCAAAGCAACCCTGCAGCAGGAGTATGAGAAGACTTAGATCTAGCACACACAGTGCATTGACGCACCCACTTAATGACTTCCTTCTGCCATCCAGGCCACCAAAAGCTGCGACCCACAAGTCTCTTGGTCTCAGAGATTCCAGGATGACCTGCCAACCGAGAGTCATGACATTCAACAAACAAATCTCTCCTCAGGGTACCAGGCACAAACAACCTCCCATGCGGCGTGTTAGATGGGGCATTCTCCTGTGCTTTAAGAATCTCATCTTCCAACACGGAGTCCAAAACCGCAATAACAACCCCCTCTTGCAAAATGTTTTCCTCCTCCTCAGTACCCACCATAGGAGAAAAGCTGCGAGACAAAGCATCAGCTTTAACATTTTTAGTACCTGGGATGTAAGTAACGGTAAAATTAAAGCGTGAGAAAAACAGTGCCCACCTAGCCTGACGGGCATTCAAGCGTTTGGCAGCATCAAGGTAGATCAGATTTTTATGATCGGTGAAGACTTGAACGGGAAATTCCGCTCCCTCCAAAAAATGACGCCAGTGTTCAAATGCGAGTTTAATTGCCAACAATTCCCGATTACCGATATCATAATTTAGTTCAGAATCAGAAAATTTCTTTGAAAAAAAAGCACAGGGATGTACTCCATCCGTCTTTTCATGAGACAACACCGCGCCGACCCCCACAGAAGCATCAACCTCAACCAAAAATGGTTTAGTCACATCAGGCTGCGTAAGGATGGGAGCAGAGCTGAACCTCTCCTTTAGCAACACAAAAGCCTAAATGGCCTCAGTAGTCCACTGAACCGCATCAGCACCTTTCCTGGTGAGATCGGTCAGAGGTTTGGCAATCACAGAAATTTTTTTTATGAATTTTCTATAATAATTGGCGAACCTCAAAAACCTCTGTATTGATTTCACACCAATAGGTCTAGGCCAATCCTGCACAGCTTGCACTTTCACAGGGTCCATCTCAAAACCTTCACTGGAGACAATGTAGCCCAAAAAACTAAGTCTCTGTACAGTGAACTCACATTTTTTCTAGTTTGGCAAAAAGTGAATTATCACTCAGTAACTGTAATACTTCACGCACACTCCTCCAATGAGACTCCAAATCCGGTGAATAAATCAAAATGTCATCCAAATACACAACCACACTTCTGCCGATCAAAGGTCTAAGGATGTCATTAATAAGATTCTGAAAAAATGCCGGAGCACTGGAAAGTCCAAAAGGCATGACCAGATTCTCAAAATGACCCAGTGGAGTGTTAAACGCAGTCTTCCATTCATCCCCCTCCTTCATGCGCAACAAATTGTATGCCCCTCGAAGATCAATTTTCGAGAACCACTTGGCCCCCACTAACTGATTAAACAAATCAGGAATCAATGGCAGTGGGTAAGGATTGCGTACAGTAATCTTATTAATCTCACAAAAGTCTAGACAAGGCCGTAAACCTCCGTCCTTTTTTTTAACAAAAAAAAATCCAACCGCCACAGGAGATTTGGAAGGCCTAATGTGACCGGCGGCCAAGCTTGTCTGTATGTATTCCTCCAAAGCCTTTCTCTCAGGAATAGTCAAATTAAATAAATGACTTTTAGGAAGAGTTGCTCCAGGGACAAATTCAATCGAACAATCATAATCTCTATGAGGAGGCAATACCTGCGATTCCTTATCAGAAAAAACTTTCCAAAATCCTGAATAGGTACAGGTAACTCCCCTTAACTACAGCAGCAATACGCCCGTTACAACACTTGTCATAACACTTAGGACTCCAGGATTTAATTTCATTGGTAGACCAATCCAGTACCGGATTGTGCAATTTTAACCAGGGTAACCCCAAAATCACCAGTGAGGGCAAATTATTCAAAACTACCAAATCCAAATTCTCTTGATGAATACCATTAATAGTAAGAGGAAATTCACAGATATGGTGAGTAACATTTTTCAAGGGAGAGCCATCCACAGTCACCACATTAATGGAGAAGACAGAAGTTTGGGTTTTAATTTTAGTTTTTTCCAAAAATTTCC
This sequence comes from Oophaga sylvatica, assembly GCA_033576555.1. Classification (NCBI taxonomy): domain Eukaryota; kingdom Metazoa; phylum Chordata; class Amphibia; order Anura; family Dendrobatidae; genus Oophaga; species Oophaga sylvatica. The sequence continues at coordinate 37,243 of JARQOD010001822.1, read as the reverse complement.
CATCAATCACATTGAGAGTTGAACTGCAATCCTGTTGTGAATGGGTTTGAGATGAGTTCTGAGCAGAGGCTCCCTCTGGTGGTTACAAGCGGTACTAGTGAAGATTGTGAGGACTGGGAATCAGGTGTTACTGACTGGTCTTATATAAGGGAGTCATTTTCCCATCAGGGTTGCCGGTGATCAATTGTTCTGGTCTGAATCCTTCATTCCAGTTTCCCTTGTAGCCTGCTGTGTCGTGTCTGCATCTCCTGCTACCAGATAAGAATTTTTCTTCTTTTGTGTTGTTGCTATATTTTTGCATTTTGTCCTGCACTTCTTTGGGGGCCTTCTGGGTCCCCTCCGGGGGCTTCTGCCTTCTCAGTTTAGTTCAGCCACTGAGTTTTGTTCTTTTGCTTTTTCCAGTTTTTTCAGTGGCTGCTGTTTTGATTTTGTTACACCAGAGAGCTAATTTAGGTGGTAGAGGTCGTGTGATCTCAGGTGATTTTGAAATTAGTAGAGTTGATGTTTTTCAGGGTTTTCTGGGATTGCAGTAAGTACCCTTCCTGTCCTTTTCTATTTAGATAGTTTGGGCCCCAGCGTTTGCTCATTCTATTTTCTTTCTGTGTCAGTATTTCCTCTTGTCTAACCGCCATTACATGTTTGGGGGCTTTCTATTATCTTTGGGGTTCTGCTCCGGGGCAGATAGCTTTCCTATTTCTATCTTTAGGTGTAGGTTAGTTTCTCAGGCTGTGACGAGGCGTCTAGGACCAACGTAGGAACGCTCCACGGCTGCCTCTAGTTGTGGTGGTTAGTCAGGGTACTGCAATCCCATAGATTCCAACTGCTCTGGTGTATTGCCTTTTTACCTGCACTCCTCAGCTACCGAAACATAACAGTATCACCGGCCGAAAAATTGAAAATTGTATGGTACTCACAGAAGGGAAAAAATATTGTGATAGAAAAAAGGTTGTCAGAGTTGTCAGAGATATTTTTCTGTTTGTTGCATTTTTTTTTTTTTTTTCCCTCTGTAATCTTTTCTCCCAATGGAGTTTGCACAGTTGTCTGGCCGTGTGGATCAGCTTGCCACTGAGGTTCGGAGTATTGCTGCATATCTTGCTAGGTTGCCTGTTGTGGAACCTAGGATCCCCATGCCAGATTGTTTTTAGGGGATCGAGCTAAGTTTCAGAATTTCAAAAATAATTGTAAATTGTTTTTTGCCTTAAAATCTAAGTCCTCAGGAAACGCAGCGCAGCAGGTTCAAATTATCATCTCTCTCCTGCGCGGCGATCCTAAGGATTGGGCTTTTTCCCTGATACCTGGGGATCCTGTTTTGAGTGATGTTGATGCGTTTTTTCAGACTTTGGGGTTATTGTACGATGAGCCTAATGTCACTGATCAAGCTGAAAAAGCCTTGTTGGCATTAAATCAGGGGCTTGATGACGCTGAGTTATACTGTCAGAGATTCCGTAGGTGGGCAGTCCTGACCAAATGGAATGACGACGCTTTGGCGGCCCTTTTCCGGAATGGTCTGTCGGATAATGTAAAGGATGTTATGGTGGGATTCCCTGTCCCCTCTGGTCTCAATGATTCTATGTCATTAGCGATTCAAATTGACAGATGTTTGCGTGAGCGGAGAAGTATGCGTGGAGTGGTGTTGCCTTGTGAGCCAGCTTCTGAGCCCATGCAGTGTGATGGAGTGGTGTCTGGGGCACAGCGTCATGAGTTTCGAAAGCGCAATAGGTTATGTTTCTACTGTAGTGATGCCTCTCATGCTATTTCAGTCTGCCCTAAGCGGGGAAGACGTTTTGCACGCTCAGTTGTCTTGGGTAGTGTTCAGACTAAGTTTTTATTAACTGTCACTCTGATATGCTCTCTGTCCTCATTTTCTGCTCAGGCTTTCGTTGATTCTGGAGCAGCTATTAACCTGATGGATTATGATTTTGCTAAACGTTGTGGGTTTCCCTTGATACCCCTACAGAAGTCTATTCCCCTACTGGGGATCGATTCTACCCCTTTGGCTGAGAATAAACCCCAGTTTTCTACTCAGGTGATAATGAGGGTTGAACCTGATCACCAGGAGTGCTGCAAATTTTTGGTTCTATATAATCTGCATGACATTATCGTGCTGGGTTTCCCTTGGTTACAGTCTCATAATCCTGTTTTGGATTGGAAATCTGTGTCTGTAACCAGTTGGGGCTGCCAATGTGTTAATACCAACACTCCTGTTTTTTCTGCCTCCCCCCAAGCTCAGGATGTTCCTGACTTTTTGTTTGATTTTTCTGATGTGTTTAGCGAAAGTAAATCTGCATCCTTACCTCCCCATAGGAGCTATGACTGCGCTATTGAATTAGTGCCGGGTAGTAAATTCCCTAAAGGTCGCCTTTTTAACTTGTCTGTACCTGAACATGACGCTATGCGGTCTTAAATCAAGGAATCATTGGAGAAGGGTCATAGCAGACCATCCTCTTCACCCTTAGGTGCCGGTTTTTTTCTTTGTGGCCAAAAAAGATGGTTCATTAAGGCCGTGTATTGATTATCGTCTCTTGAACAATATTACTGTGAAATATCAATACCCGTTACCTTGATTTCTGACCTGTTTTCCAGGGTGAAAAACGCTACTTGGTTTACCAAGCTTGCCTAAGGGGGGCGTATAACCTTATTCGCATTAAGCACGGGGATGAATGGAAGACGGCATTCAATACCCCTGAAGGGCATTTTGAGTACCTAGTGATGCCCTTTGGGCTCACTAATGCCCCTTCCGTCTTCCAGTCCTTCATGAATGACATTTTCAGGGATTTTGTGGACAAATTTCTGATTGTTTATTTGGATGATATCTTGATTTTTTCTAATGACTGGGACTCTCATGTGAAACATGTTCGGACTGTGTTCCAGATTTTGAGGGATAATGCTCTGTATGTCAAGGGATCAAAGTGTCTTTGGCGTACAGAAGATCTCATTTCTGGGATTCATTTTGTCCCCATCTGTTATTGAAATGGACCCGGTCAAGGTTCAGGCCATCTGTGATTGGGTCCAACCTACTTCATTAAAGGCTCTTCAGAGATTTTTGGGTTTTGCCAATTTTTATCGTAAATTTATTGGTAATTTCTCGGTTATTGTTAAACCATTAACTGATTTGACCAGAAAGGGTTCTGATGTGGTGAATTGGCCTCCTGAGGCAGTCTCTGCATTTCAGGAACTTAAGCAGAGATTCACTTCTGCTCCTGTTCTACGGCAGCCTGATGTTTCTCTGCCATTTCAGGTGGAGGTTGATGCCTCTGAAATTGGGGCAGGTGCCGTTTTGTCCCAAAAAGATCCAGAGACCTCTAAAAGTAACCCTTGTGCCTTTTTCTCTCGAAAATTTTCTCCTACTGAACGTAATTATGACGTGGGTAATCGGGAGTTATTGGCCATGAAGTGGGCTTTTGAAGAGTGGAGACATTGGCTGGAGGGAGCCAAACATCAGGTGGTGGTCCTTACGGACCATAAGAATCTGGTCTATCTGGAATCTGCCAAGCGACTCAATCCTAGACAGGCCAGGTGGGCCTTGTTTTTCACACGTTTTAATTTTGTGGTTTCCTTTCTTCCTGGCACTAAGAATGTTAAGGCGGATGCCCTCTCGAGGAGTTTCCTTGCGGACTCTCCTGAGTTATCTGATCCTTCTGTTATTTTGAAAGAGGGTGTAGTTCTTTCCGCCATCTCGCCCAATTTGAGACTTGCTCTGGAGGGGTGTCAGGAGGATAGGCCCGAGCGCTGCCCTGTTGGAAAATTGTTTGTCCCGGACCAATGGAAAAAGAGTGTGATGTCTGAGATTCATTGTTCCGCATTGGCTGGGCATCCCGGAATTTTTGGTACCAGAGACTTGGTTAGTCGGTCCTTTTGGTGGCCTACCTTGTCTCGCGATGTCAGGGAATTTGTGCAGTCCTGCGGGACTTGCTCTCGCTCCAAGCCTTGCTCTCGCTCTAGTGGTTTGTTGATGCCATTGCCTGTGCCCAAGAGACCATGGACCCATATCTCTATGGATTTCATTTCCGATCTTCCTGTTTCTCAGAGAATGACCACCATCTGGGTAATTTGTGATAGGTTTTGCAAAATGATACATCTTGTGCCATTACCTAAGTTGCTTTCCTCCTCTGAATTGGTGCCGTTGTTTCTTCAGCACGTGGTTCGTTTACACGGCATTCCTGAGAACATTGTGTCTGACAGAGGAGTCCAGTTTGTTTCCAGATTTTGGAGGACTTTTTGTTCTAAACTGGGTGTTCAATTGTCTTTCTCCTCGGCATTTCATCCTCAGACCAATGGTCAAACTGAGAGAACAAACCAGACATTAGAGACTTATCTAAGATGCTTTGTGTCTGCTGATCAGGATGACTGGGTCTCTTTTTTGCCTTTGGCTGAGTTTGCTCTTAATAATAGGGCTAGCTCTGCCACTTTGATGTCTCCGTTTTTCTGTAATTCTGGTTTTCACCCTCGATTTTCTTCAGGACAGACGAAGCTTCTGTCTGTCCAGGTGTTGACTCTGTTGTTGAGAGTATGCAACAGATTTGGGACCAGGTAGTGGAGAGGTTGTCCCTCTCTCAGGAGAAGGCCCAGCGGTTTGCTAACCGGCATAGGACTGATGGTCCTCGGTTTAAAGTGGGGGACTTGGTCTGGTTGTCCTCAAAGAATATTCCTATGAGAGTAGCATCTCCTAAATTTAAGCCTAGGTTCATTGGACCTTATAAGATCATGGAGATTATTAATCCTGTTTCTTTTCGTTTGCTTCTTCCAGGGACATTTAAGATCCATAACGTGTTCCACAAGTCCTTGTTGAAGAGGTTTGTTGAGCCAGTGGTTCCTGCTACTGTGCCTCCTGACCCTGTTTTGGTTGAGGGCAATCTGGAGTATGTGGTTGAGAAAATATTGGATTCTCGTTTTTCTAGACGAAGACTCCAGTATTTGGTTAAATGGAGAGGTTATGGTCAGGAAGACAATTCTTGGGTGTTTGCTTCGGACATCCATGCTAGGAGACTTATCCGTGCGTATCATAGAACTCATCCTGACCGACCTGGTTGCTCAAATGAGGGTTCGGTGACCCCTCCTCAAGGGGGGGGTACTGTTGTGAATGGGTTTGAGATGAGTTCTGAGCAGAGGCTCCCTCTAGTGGTTACAAGCGGTACTAGTGAAGATTGTGAGGACTGGGAATCAGGTGTTACTGACTGGTCTTATATAAGGGAGTCATTTTCCCATCAGGGTTGCCGGTGATCAATTGTTCTGGTCTGAATCCTTCATTCCAGTTTCCCTTGTAGCCTGCTGTGTCGTGTCTGCATCTCCTGCTACCAGATAAGAATTTTTCTTCTTTTGTGTTGTTGCTATATTTTTGCATTTTGTCCTGCACTTCTTTGGGGGCCTTCTGGGTCCCCTCCGGGGGCTTCTGCCTTCTCAGTTTAGTTCAGCCACTGAGTTTTGTTCTTTTGCTTTTTCCAGTTTTTTCAGTGGCTGCTGTTTTGATTTTGTTACACCAGAGAGCTAATTTAGGTGGTAGAGGTCGTGTGATCTCAGGTGATTTTGAAATTAGTAGAGTTGGTGTTTTTCAGGGTTTTCTGGGATTGCAGTAAGTACCCTTCCTGTCCTTTTCTATTTAGATAGTTTGGGCCCCAGCGTTTGCTCATTCTATTTTCTTTCTGTGTCAGTATTTCCTCTTGTCTAACCGCCATTACATGTTTGGGGGCTTTCTATTATCTTTGGGGTTCTGCTCCGGGGCAGATAGCTTTCCTATTTCTATCTTTAGGTGTAGTTAGTTTCTCAGGCTGTGACGAGGCGTCTAGGACCAACGTAGGAACGCTCCACGGCTGCCTCTAGTTGTGGTGGTTAGTCAGGGTACTGCAATCCCATAGATTCCAACTGCTCTGGTGTATTGCCTTTTTTACCTGCACTCCTCAGCTACCGAAACATAACACAATCCACAAATACCCGAAACTCCATTAATTCCTCCTCAACACCAGTGGCAGCAGAAAGAAAGACACCTTTATTGTTTAAACAAGCTATGCGGGCGACACTGACCTCATTTTTTTTTCTCTTTATTCATTCGAAGCGCACAGTTCTTAATGAAATGCTCAGATTTACCACAGTAGAAACACAAACCTTGAGCAAATCTGCGTTCTTTTTCCCGAGAGTGAGGTGCCATTGCTCCAATTTCCATTGGCTCTGCAATGTCAGTACATTCCTTCTCCAAACCTGGAGCTGACGAAGCAGACTTACTCTCATTAACCCTTGCACGCAGTCTCCTATCCACCCGTATGGCCAATTGCATAGCTTCTTGCAAGTTACCAGGTATAGGATAAGCAATCAGCAAATCTTTAACCCTTTCACTTAATTCTGCAAGAAATAAACTTTTCAAAGCTGAATCGTTCCAGCCCACCTGAGTGGACCACCTACAGAAGTGAGTACAATATTTTTCCACATTACCCGATCCCTGTCTCAAACGTCTCAACTCTGTCTCAGCTGATGAAACACGATCCGGATCGTCATACAACAACCCCAAAGCAGAAAAAAAAACATCCACTGATCCAAAGCATGGATCACTAGGCTGCAGAGAAAAGGCCCAGTCCTGAGGTTCTTTGCGCAAAAGTGACATTATGAACCCTATGCGCTGTGATTCATCACCAGAGGATCTGGGTCTCAAACGAAAATACAGCAAGCAAGCATTTTTAAAAGAAAAAAAATCTTGTTGTTCACCAAAAAATAAATCAGGCAAACGTACCTTTGGCTCCATGAAATGTACTCCAGAACAACTACTCACGTGTTGCTGGATTTCAGCCACCTCCAGAGAGAGACCCTGCAGGCGTTCAGCCAAATCCCGAACCGACACCATGATGAAAACAGAAAATCTTTCCTTAGAGATTTTTTTTTTTTTTTTTAATTTCTTGGCTGGACTTACTGTTATGAACTGCTACAAGCACTAAGGAAAGATGGGAACTCTGTCCCTACAATAAAACTGAGCTTGATCCCTACGATGTAACGGGGAACCTGATCCTGCGACCAGACCCGCTAAAGTCCTCAGCTAGTCTGAACACAAGACCTATAGTTGCGAGGAAGGAATCCCTACAAGATCTAGGGACTGGGAGAAAAGGTGGACACCTCCTAACAGAAATTGTAGCAGGGAAAATTAAACAGAAAACAAATTACTACGAGATCCTAAGATTAAGCAAAACTGACAGAGTTAAGGTACTGCCACACTAAACAATCCCGCTAGCGATCACAATAACGACGCATACTAATGCGATCGCTAGCGGGATTGTTTCTATATCGCTAAATGCGGCCACATTTAGCGATATAGTTAACGACGCTATCGCCGTTAGCGATCTTCTTAACGACTTTAGCGGTACAAAAGTACCGCTAAATCGCTAAGAAAAGGTGCCACACAGCGATTAGATACTTACCCAGCGGGAGCGCCGACGAGAAAATAGGGTCCGGAACGATTCCAGCGACGAGCGAGATCACAGCAGGAAGCTCGTCACTGGAAGCTGCCGCACTGAACAACATCGCTAACAGGATCGCTAAATAGTGACGTTTTTTAGCGATCCCGTTAGCGATATTGTTTAGTGTGGCATACCCTAAGGCACCTAAGCACCCCTCTGGCTTAAGCGTAGATAATACAATGAAGTCCAGCAAAGCCAGAAGGGCGGAGCCAGACTAAATAGGGAAAAAAGGTCATGTGACCAGCAAACTGAAACAAAATCTAACAAGAGGGTTCTAACAGGTACTGGCCGACTACTTGCAGCGAGAAACTGAGTCATGGCTGGGCAGTTTACATCTTGAGCCAGGCAAGGTAGTCAGTGATAACGGATGTAATTTTGTAGCGGCCATAGCCCTGGCAAAACTCAGACACATACCTTGGCAGGCTCACACCTTAAACCTGGTGGTGCAGTGCTTCATAAATAATTATCCGGAGTTAACAGCCTTGCGCCATAAGGTGTGAAGACTGTGCTCGCACATACGTCGCTCGCCCGTAGACTCCAGTCGTATGCAGAGGCTGCAGCGATCGCTCCACCTTCCCAAGCACCGCCTAATCATAGTGGTTGCAACAAGGTGGAACTCCACCATGCACATGGTTGAGAGGCTGTGTGAACAGAGGCAGGCTGTAATGCATTTGTGGGAGGATACAAGGGCAGGCAGTTTGAGGGCAGACATGGAGTTGTCGGGTGTGCAGTGGTCAAAGCTGAAAGACCTCATTAAAGTCCTTCAGTGTTTCGAGGAATGCACATGGCTGGTAAGCATGCGTCTGCTCATGCAAACTTTGACGCACATTAAGGATCAGGCATCTGCAGCGGAGGAGCAAGAGGAGGAGGACGGAAGCCATGATGACAGTCAGCCATTGTCTGCTCAGGTAACTATCCTGGACGAGGTGGAGGAAGAAGAGGAAGAGGAGGAGAATGAGGATGAGAGGGATGATTATTTTGGGGAGGAAGATGCTTCTCAGGGGGCAAGAGAAAATGTTGGGTTGCCAAGGTCAGGTACAGGGTTTGTGCATGACTGGAGGGATGTGGATTTGGCAGAAAGTGCTCCTCCACCCACCACTGGCAGTGCATCATTGACACCTGGAACATTGGCCCACATGTGTGATTATGTCTTGCGGATCCTAAAAAGGGACCCCCGCATTACCAAAATAATGAAGGATGATGACTACTGGTTGGCCAGCATCCTCGATCCATGCTATAAAGGCAAATTACAGAACATCATGCCACAGTAGAACCTAGAGCTAATATTGGCGAACAAACAAGGAACACTGGTAAACTGTTTGTTAGAGGCATTCCCAGCACACAGCAGCGATGCAGGTTCTACCACGAGCCGTGCTGGGCAACATGGAAGAGGTGTTCGTGGTGCACACAGCCGAAGTGGCTTGGAGACAGGGGTTTCATGACCATGTTGTGAACTGATTTCTTGAGTTCCGCTCACACGACTGGTAATACTGAATCGATTTCAACAGACAGGAGACAGCAGTTGTCAACTATGGTTCAAAATTACCTCTCCTCCCCTATCGATGTTCTTCCTCACAGTTCATTCCCCTTTGACTACTGGGCCTGTAAACTGGACACCTGGCCTGAATTGGCACAATATGCTTTACAGGAGCTCTCTTGCCCTGCTGGTAGTGTGCTATCAGAAAGAGTCTTCAGTGCTGCTGGATCAATCCTGACAGAATGAAGGACCCGGCGTCGACCCAAAATGTAGGTGATCTCACCTTCATTAAAATGAACCATGCCTGGGTTTCAAAGGATTTTGTATCACCTTCCCCTGATGACACATAGGTTGCCAGCAAAATGGCTCACTTTGTCCTCCTCTTCCTCCGACTTTTCCATTTCCTCCATTTGCAGCTGCTAAACGTCCAGCCTACACCTCAACATATGCCAGTTTTTCCACCTCCCTAACTGGGCTGTACCCCCCAGGGCCGGCGTCAGCACCTGGTGCACACGGGCAAGTGTCGGGGCCCTGAGCAGGTGGGGGCCCACTCGCCGTCAGAGACACCAGCGTACTATGAGGGGCCCTGTGCCAGTGCCTGCACCCACAAGTGGGACCCTCCTGCTTGCTCAGGGCCCCAGCACTTGCAATACTTACCTCTCCCTACTCCACTGCTGTGACGTCTTCCGCGTTTCCTGACAGTGACATTCAGGTCAGAGAGCTCGATGATGTCACGTCTGTGCGCCCTCTGCCTGAACAGTCCAAGTGCAGAGAGCTGGAAGATGGTGACGCTGAGGAGTCCAGAGTAAAGCAGTGTCCAGCGAGGAGAGGTATTTCAGTTTTTTTAATGTTTGGAGCAATATATGGGGAGCATTATACACTGGAGAATTATATATGGGGCTAATCATACACTTGAGCATCATTGATAGGGCCCATTATACACTGGAGCATTATATATGGGGCCCATCATACACTGGAGCATTATAAATGGGGCACATCATACACTGGAGCATCATATACGGGGACCATTATACACTGGAGCATCATATATGGGGCCCATTATATACTGAAGCATCATATGGGGCCCATTATATATGGAGCATTATATAGACCCATCACACACTGGACCGTCATCCATAGGGCCCATCATATACTGGAGCATCACATGGAGCCCATTATATATGGAGCATTATACTATATATGGGGATCATTATGTTTGGAGCATTATATGGGGCTCATCATACACTGGAGCATCATATGTTGGGCCCATCATATACTAGAGCATCATATGGGGTTCATTATTAATGGGGCATCTTATAGGGCCCTTTATATATGGAGCATCATATGGAGCATATATGGGGCCTATTCTGTATAGACATTATATGGAGCCCATTCTGTATGGAGCAATATATGGGGCCCATCATATACTGTATGGAGCTTTATAGTCGACTTATTATACTGTATGGAGCAATATGTGGGGCTCATTATACTTTATGGGGACCGTCCTATACTGTATGGCACATTATATGGGGACCATCAAATACTGGAGCATTATGTGGAGCTCATCATATACTGTATGGAACATTATATGGGACCAATTATGTATGGAGCAATATATGGGGCTCATTATACTGTATGAAGCTTTATATTGGGCCCATTATTCTGTATGGAGCATCATATATGGGACTCATTATTCTGTATGGAGCAATATATGGGGCTCATTATTCTGTATAGAGCAATATATGGGACTCATTATTCTTTATGGCGCAATATGTGGTGCCCATAATACTGTATGGAGGACTATACTGTCCGGTTTTTGAGCTATTGTAGAATTTACAAAAGATATCACTCATGTAATGTAAGAAGTGAAGTATTTGGCATTGTACTATACCTATATTTCTCTGCCGTCTCGGAGCATTATGAATTGTGGTATGTGTTAAAGGGGCCCACTAAGACTCTTTCACCCTGGGCCCAGGAAAACCTGGAGCCAGCCCTGCCCCCCCACAACTTTAGCCAAATAACCCCCAGTTTTCAATGCGTTACTATTATTATAAAGTAAATTAAGGTTGACAAGCTTAAGTAATAAGAATTGATGTCGTTGGCATTGAAATGGGCACTGTAGGTGTGTTTACTGTCCTCCACTCCCTGACGACTTTTATTCCCCATTGACTTGCATAGGGTTTCGTGTTTCAGTCAAACCTCCGACTTTTCCCGATAGTCGGACGATTTCATTCGACTCAACTTTTGAGAAAGTCGAGTTTCATGAAACCCGACTCGACCCTAAAAAAGGCAAAGTCGCTCATCTCTAGTCTTCAGTGCTGCTGGATCAATCCTGACAGAAAGAAGGACCCAGCTGTCGACCCAAAATGTTGGTGATCTCACCTTCATTAAAATGAACCATGCCTGGGTTTCAAAGGATTTTGTACCACCTTCCCCTGATGACACATAGGTTGCCAGCAAAATGGCTCGCTTGCCCTCCTCTTCCTCCGACTACTCCAATTCCTCCATTTTCAGCTGCTGAATGTCCAGCCTACACTTCAACATATACCAGTTTTTCCACCTCTCTTACTGGGCTGTACCCCCCCAGGGTCTGGGTCAGTACCTGGCGCTCTCAGGCAAGGTCCAGTGCCCCAAGCAGGTGGGGGGCCCACTCATGGGCGATGGCACTGGCACAGGGCCCCCCATAGTACGCCGGTGCCTCTGACGGTTAGGGGCCCATTCGCCGTCAGAGACACCGGCTTACTATGAGGGGCACTGTGACAGTGCCGTCGCCCACAAGTGGGCCCCCCCTGCTTGCTCAGGACCCCAGCACTTGCAATACTTACCTCTCTCTGCTCCACCACTGTGAAGTCTTCCTCGTTTCCTGACAGTGACATTCTGGTCAGAGAGCGCGATGACGTCACGTCTGTGCACCCTCTGCCTAAACAGTCATAGTGCAGAGAACTGGAAGATGGCGACGCTGAGGAGTCCAGAGTACAGCAGTGCCCAGCGAGGAGAGGTATTTCATTTTTCTTAATGTTTGGAGCAATATATGGGGAGCATTATACACTGGAGAATTATATATGGGGCCCATCATACACTGGAGCATTATAAATGGGGCCCATCATACACTGTAGCATCATATACGGGGCCCATTATACACTGGAGCATTATATGGGGCCCATTATATATGGAGCATTATATAGGCCCATCATACACTGGAGCATCATCCATAGGGCCCATCGTATACTGGAGCATCTTATGGAGCCCATTATATATGGAGCATTATATAGGCCCATCATACACTGGAGCATCATCCATGGGGCCCATCATATACTGGATCATTATGTGGAGCTCATCTTATACTGTATGGAACATTATATGGGACCAATTATGTATGTATAATATATGGGGCTCATTATTTTGTATGGTGCACTATGTGGTTTTTTGAGCTATTGTAGAATTTACAATAGATATCACTCATGTAATGTAAGAAGTGAAGAATTTGGCATTGTACTATACCTATATTTCTTTGCCGTATGGGAGCATCATGAATTGTGGTATGTGTTAAAGGGGCCCACTGAGACTCTTTTGCCCGGGGCACACGAAAACCCTGGAGCCAGCCCTGCCCTCCCCAACTTTAGCCAAATAATCCCCAGTTTTCAATGCGTTACTATTATTATAAAGTAAATTAAGGTTGACAAGCTTAAGTAATAAGAATTGATGTCATTGGCATTGAAATGGGCACTGTAGGTGTGTTTACTGTCCTCCATTCCCTGCCGACTTTTATTCCCCATTGACTTACATTGGTGTTGGATTTTCGACTCCGACTCTACCTTTTCCGTTAGTCGGCCGACTTCGTTTGACTCGACTTTTGATAAAGTCGTGTGGTCCGAATCCTGACTTGACCCTCCCGGATCCAAAGTCGCTCATCTCTAGTCAACAGTCATTCTCATATTAACTCATGCCCCTAGGCCTACTGAAATAATATGTCAGGATAATTCAGATTAAATGTGGTGTCGCCACACCCACAGTGCTTCATTTTTGCTCAGCGTAAGGTGACCTGCTGTGCGTATTTCAAAACTGCAATGTGTCAATTTCTCTTGCTATTACGCTGAGTTTTATGTGCAGATTTTTTGCGTAGATTTGCCTCTGATGCAGAATATCCACAAGTAAAAAACACATGTGTTTTTAATGCATTTCTGTATTGGAAATACATAAAAAGGCATGTAATGCATACATGGCTATAGCAATAAAGTTTTGTAAAATACAAATACCAGGAAGTATCAAAACAAGGCGACTTTATTTAAAACATGACACACCAACAATAGACAAAAAAACACAAGCATCAAAAATGTGATAAAAACGCATGTAAAAAACACACTAAAAACATAATAAAAAAATGCAAGTAACCTAATTTACTTAAGGCCACATTTGCACATTGAGTGTTGATTTTTTACCTCAGTATTTGTAAGCCAAAACCAGGAGTGGAACAATCAGAGGAAAAATACAATAGAAACACGTCACCAGTGCACTTCTGTATTTTTCATCCACTCCTGGTTTTGGCTTAAAAATACTGGTGTAAAAAATTCACCAAGTGCTAAACATGTGTACGTGGTCAAAGCTAGGAATATAACTTCAGAAAAGAGCAAGAAATAAACAGCTCACCAAACCTCCAGGTGTTATGAAGCACAGATTTCAAGTGACCACTTGTGTATAGCGAAGATAGTAGAAAAATCCAACTATATAAAATTTCAAATTTTATTCTAAAAAATTCAAGGAAAGCTAAAACGTAATCCATATAGAGGATGGACACAGTAATGCGTTTTGAACGCACCCAATGCGTTTTTTTATCAGATGTTGTGTCCATCTTCTATATGGATTACTTTTTAGCTGTCCTTGAATTTTTTGGAATAAAATTTGAAATTTTGTGAAGCTGGATTTTTCTCATTTCACTATAACTTCAGACCTGATCAGTCTATTGCACTTACTTTGAAAATCCATCTCAGAATGATCATAAAATTCTGATATTAAATTGTTATAAGTTCAGCCATTGGTAAAGTTCACATGATTGCATTACGTGTGAACAAAAAAATTGCAGTATGCACTAGCTTCTTCCATGTGTCGGATGAGAGACGCACATTCATGTCTAAATCTTGTGAATTTATGTATTGCTAATTATTAATTTGCTATTGTGCAATCCGCCATTCAAAATAGCATCTGCTGTATAAATACGGATTGCATATGGACAGTACACGGATTGCATACGGATGACAAGTGAGAAAAAAATGTCTGAGTTTTTTAGATGGTTTCTTTCTATGTTCATGTGAAGTTAGCCAAAGAGTGAAAGAGCTGATGAGACCAAGAATATTCAGTCTCCACCAACCTGGCCTGAGTAACAATTGCAGCTTGTACTTAGCAGGGTGAGATATCAGCAGCAGCATCAGAAAGTAGAGACACAAAAGAGTTTGTCAATCAGGCTAGATCAGTGTTTCCCAAACTCTGGTCCTCACAGCCCCCACTCATCATGTTTCCAGGATTTTCTTTAGTAGTTCATAGTGTACAATAAGGTTGCAAATCCACCTTAAAATAACAAGTTGACGTAAGATGCTATAAAGAGACTAATCAAATTGCCGTTCTCCTTTGTTTACTATGTATGAATTTAATTTATCCTTTTATTAAATATTTTTTGCAGAGAGGTTTTAATGTCTTTGTTTCTCATGCTATAGATCATTGGATTTAACATGGGAATTACCATAGTGTAAAAAACTGTTGCCACGCTGCTGGACTCTGCAGAGGATTTAGACTTGGGCTTTAAGTATACAGATATCACTGTGCCATAAAATAAGGTCACCGCTGTGATATGTGAGGCGCAGGTTGAAAAAGCTTTTTTCCTTCCATCATTGTTACGTATCTTTAAAATTGCCACTAAAATGGAAATGTATGAGACAACAATGATCAAGAGAGAAGACAATGTTACACAAGAAGAAAATGTAAGCAAAACAATTTCATTAATTGTAGTATCTGTGCAAGAGATTTTTAGTAATGGAGGAAAATCACAAGCGAAATGATGGATGACACGAGAGGCACAAAAAAAAGACGAAGAGTGCAACAAATCTGTATTACAGAATGAAGGAATCCAGCGCCATAAGCTCCAGAAACTAGTCTCACGCAGGTCTTCTGATGCATAATCAAGTTATAGTTCAACGGATTACAGATTGCCATAAAACGATCATAAGCCATAACAGCAAAAAGAAAACATTCTGTGCTACCAAAACCGACAAAAAAAAAGAGTTGAGTCATGCATCCAAAATATGATATTGTTTTCTGATGAGAAAAGAAGTCTACAAGTGTTTTGGGGGTAATATCTAAAGAATAGCAAATATCAAGGAAAGCCAGGTTGCTTATAAATTTATACATAGGTGTTTGAAGATGAGAGTTTGTACAAACAAGAAAAATAATGCACACATTTCCAAAAACGGTGACAAGATAAATTAATAAAAAAACGACGTATAATAATTTTTGGATGTGTGATTTGTGAGAGAAACCAGATAGGATAAATTAGCCA
Source organism: Oophaga sylvatica (assembly GCA_033576555.1). Lineage (NCBI taxonomy): Eukaryota > Metazoa > Chordata > Amphibia > Anura > Dendrobatidae > Oophaga > Oophaga sylvatica. The sequence goes on along the minus strand of JARQOD010001822.1, from coordinate 21,783 downwards.
AGGGTGGAGCTGTTTGTTCTTCCATAAGATTCCATGAATAAATTGGTCAACATCAACATCTAATAATATACACAGTTATGACACGAGGGGGTTCAACTGTCAATCTTCCCTATAAGAAAGCAATAATATTATAAATAACACATGACACATGAGGACCTTCTTATAGAGTTTCATTTGGGGTCCAGCAAGTTCCAAAGACATCCTATACCGCCTGCTTGACCAGAAGGATATTGGCTTCTTTTATGTTCTAATGATGAAGTTCACCATCCTAGACTGTGTTGGACTGTGGTACCAAGATCCCACCTATAACACTGACACTGAAGACACATTGTGCATCTAAATGCAAATATTATATTACACATTCATAAATTATATAAAATAATAAACTGGGTAGTACGTTAAATGAATGATGAGATGTTGCTTCTGTCTGTAAATAGTAAATCAAGTATAATGTGCCAACTACTGCTGATATAATAGGGTAAGTGGCCCACGCGTGCACAGGAGACCACCAAGAGGTTCACCATTTTCCCTTTTAGGTCAGTCTGAGCCTGGTGCTTTTAATCATAGCACTATAGTAGGTGTTGAAAATTAGTCACTTTATTTATCTGTAAAATTTCCTATTACCTGTAAGTTGAATATCAAGAAATAAGCAAAAATGTGTTTTTTTTAAATAAAATAATATTAAAAATTATGTAACTGTGACATTTGCATATAAGTAAATAATGCTAGACATCTACAAAATAAGAAAAAATATTAGGCATTTTTTTCAAATAAATATATTGTATGTTTATGATTTCTAATACGTCTCATTACTAGAGTTGAGCGATACTTTCCGATATCCAAAAGTATCGGAATCGGAATGGTATCGCCGATACCATTAAAATATCGGCGATACCCGATACCGATACCGGAAATCCACTGTAAGTCTATGGGAACAAAATATCGTAACTAAAAAAAACCCATTCTTTCCTTGTAAACACTAAATATACACACATAGAATACATTATATATATATATATATATATATATATATACATGTCATTGTGACATATATATATATACATATATTTATAGTTTATACACTTCTACATAGTAAAATAGCCTCTGATTCAATTGCCGGGTAAAGCCGGCTTTTGTGAAAAGACAGAAGCACCCGAAATGAAATGACACTTGGTGTACATAGGGTTAACCATGTCTTTTCATGTAGTTTGATATCTGATTTGCACAAACAATTACATGAGTGGCTGTGTGCAAAATTTCACACCTGTAGGGGTTAATTAAAGGTGTAAATTCGTTGTAAAAAAACGGACTTTTTTGCTACGAATTTACACCTTTAATTAACCCCTACAGGTGTGAAATTTTGCACACTTACACTCATGTAATTGTTTGTGCAAATCAGATATCAAACTACATGAAAAGACATGGTTAACTCTATGTAAACCAAGTGTCATTTCATGTCGGGTTCTGCATTTTCACAAAAGCTGGCAATTGAATTAGCGGCTATTATACTATGTAGAAGTGTATGAACTATAAATATATATATATATGTGTCACAAACTCAATGACATGTATATATATATATGAGGTGTAAAATTGCTGAAAAAAAATGCGTGGGCTCCCGCCCTATTTTCGCAACCAGACAGACAAAGCCAGTGAGTGGGGGCAGATAATAATAGCCCAGAGAGGGACCATTATTTTTGGCCCCCCCCTGGCTACTAACATCTGCCCCCAGACACCCCAGAAAGGGCAAATCTCTAATTAGATTTGCCCTTTCTGGCACTTTGCCCGTCTATTCCCATTGCCCTGTAGCGGTGGCGAATGGGTTAATAAGGGGTTAAAATGACCTTGCAATTGAAAGGTCACTTTAAGCCAGGTTAATAATTGAGAGCTGTCAATTAGACAACTATCAATTATTAATCCTATTGTATGAAAGAAAAATCAAACACACACACTTTAATAAAAAATAAGTTTAATGAAATAATCACACAGTTTTTGACCATATTTTATTTACCTGCTAAAACCATTTCCTGTAATAAAAATAAAATAATAAAGCAAAATTATTCTTACCAATCCGATGCACAGTCAGGTCCCACGGTGTAATCCTTCAGAAAGGGTTAATGTTTACTGCAGGGACCGCAGCTAATGCTGAAGCCTCACAGTAAACCCCCAAATGAATGAGCTCCTCTCCTGGCTGACAGGAGAGGAAGTGGAAAGCTTAATTGATTGCTTTCCACTTTCACTTCAGGTCAGCCAGGGACACAATCAGTGACGTCAGAGGGAACTGATTAACAAAAATAGGGGTTCCCTTCGAAAAAAAAATGGCGTGGGGTCCCCCCTATTTTTGTTAACCAGCCAGATGAAGCAGACCGCTGAGGCCTGGATTTTCAGGCTGTTAAGGAGCCAAGATCCATGGACCTTGCCAGCCTGATAATACCAGGCCACAGCAGTCTGCATATCTTGGCTGATTAACAAAAATAGGGGATCCCCTCGAAAAAAATTAGCGTGGGGTCCCCCCTATTTTTGTTAACCAGCCAGATGAAGCAGACCTCTGAGGCCTGGTTTTTCAGGCTGGTAAGGATCCAATATCCATGGACCTTGCAAGCCTGATAATACCAGGCCACAGCAGTCTGCTTAGCTTGGCTGGTTAACAAAAATAGGGGATCCCCTCGAAAAAAAAACGGCGTGGGGATCCCCCCTATTTTTGTTAACCAGCCAAGTAAAATGCAGACTGCTGCGGCCTGGTATTAAAAGACTGTCAAGGCCCATGGATTTTGGCCCTCAACAGCCTGATAATACCAGGCTACAGCAGCCCCACATTTGGCGCATCAAAAGATGTGCCAATTGTGGCACTTTACCTGGCTCTTCCCACCTGCCCTGTAGCGGTGGCAAGCGGGGTAATAAGGGGTTAATGTCACCGTTGATTGCACGGTGACAATAAGCCCGGTTAATAATGGAGAGGCGTCAATAAGACACCGATCCATTATTAATCCCAAAGTTTTTAAATGTTTAAAAAAAAGACACAGCAAGAAAAAAGTCTTTTAATGAAATAAAAGAGACAACACAGTTTTCATTAATTTTTTTACTCTCTCATTCCTGCGACGCCATCGATCTCCTGTAAAAAAAGAAAAAAAACAAACCAACAGTATACCACCTGTCCGACGCAGTCCATAGTAACGAGTGTCCCACGACGATCCAGCTCTGCTACATCGGAATGCCAGGCAGAGCCTGACATCCCGGCGCAGCACAGCTGATTACCTGCTTCTCCGGCGGTGACGTCATCGGACTGCTTTACGGCCGCGATTACCCAGCAGTCACTGCAGTTATCGCGAGAAACTGCATGTGACTGCCGGGGAGAAGATGATGGCGGCCATCAAGCAGTCCAGGACGTGACCGCCGAGATCTTCTGCCAGGTAAGTGCCGCTGACTCCTGACAGACCCGACCGACGGACACTGACAGTGACAGTGACATTCCGATTCCGGTATCCGATATGACGAAAATATCGGTACTCGGAATCGGAATTCCGATACAGCCAATATCGGCCGATACCCGATATTTGCAGTATCGGAATGCTCAACCCTACTCATTACCCATGTGCTATGTCTGCATCCTATAAGATTACAATGCCCAGTGATGCTCTTTTTATATACTTTATACAGCATCAGGAGAAATATCTGCATTTACAATAATTATTCTCTGTGGAATATATTTGTTTTCTTCTAAATCATTTTACATCATCAAAAAAATGGAAACCTTCAACATCTGATTTCTATTGTGAATAATAATAAAAAATAATCTTTATATAGTGATAACATTCTGCAGAGGTTTTCAAATAGTGAAGTAAAATGGCAAGTTACTAAAACAAATAGAAAGGAGATACAGTCAGGGCCAGAAATATTTGGACAGTGACACAATTTTCGCGAGTTGGGCTCTGCATGCCACCACATTGGATTTGAAATGAAACCTCTACAACAGAATTCAAGTGCAGATTGTAACGTTTAATTTGAAGGGTTGAACAAAAATATGTGTTAGAAAATGTAGGAATTGTACACATTTCTTTACAAACACTCCACATTTTAGGAGGTCAAAAGTAATTGGACAAATAAACATAACCCAAACAAAATATTTTTATTTTCAATATTTTGTGGCGAATCCTTTGGAGGCAATCACTGCCTTAAGTCTGGAACCCATGGACATCACCAAACGCTGGGTTTCCTCCTTCTTAATGCTTTGCCAGGCCTTTACAGCCGCAGCCTTCAGGTCTTGCTTGTTTGTGGGTCTTTCCCTCTTAAGTCTGGAATTGAGCAAGTGAAATGCATGCTCAATTGGGTTAAGATCTGGTGATTGACTTGGCCATTGAAGAATGTTCCACTTTTTTGCACTCATGAACTCCTGTGTAGCTTTGGCTGTATGCTTGGGGTCATTATCCATCTGTACTATGAAGCGTCGTCCAATCAAGTTTGCAGCATTTGGCTGAATCTGGGCTGAAAATATATCCCGGTACACTTCAGAATTCATCCGGCTACTCTTGTCTGCTGTTATGTCATCAATAAACACAAGTGACCCAGTGCCATTGAAAGCCATGCATGCCCATGCCATCACGTTGCCTCCACCATGTTTTACAGAGGATGTGGTGTGCCTTGGATCATGTACCGTTCCCTTTCTTCTCCAAACTTTTGGCTTCCCATCATTCTGGTACAGGTTGATCTTTGTCTCATCTGTCCATAGAATACTTTTCCAGAACTGAGCTGGCTTCTGGAGGTGTTTTTCAGCAAATTTAACTCTGGCCTGTCTATTTTTGGAATTGATGAATGGTTTGCATCTAGATGTGAACCCTTTGTATTTACTTTCATGGAGTCTTCTCTTTATTGTTGACTTAGAGACAGATACACCTACTTCACTGAGAGTGTTCTGGACTTCAGTTGATGTTGTGAACGGGTTCTTCTTCACCAAAGAAAGTATGCGGCGATCATCCACCACTGTTGTCTTCCGTGGGCTCCCAGGTCTTTTTGGATTGATGAGTTCACCAGTGCTTTCTTTCTTTCTCAGGATGTACCAAATTGTAGATTTTGCCACTTCTAATGTTGTAGCAATTTCTTGGATGTTTTTTTTTCTGTTCTTGCAGCTTAAGGATGGCTTGTTTCACCTGCATGGAGAGCTCCTGTGACCGCATGTTTCCTTCACAGCAAAACCTTCCAAATGCAAACACCACACCTCAAATCAACTCCGGCCCTTTCATCTGCTTAATTGAGAATGACAAACAAAGGGATTGCCCATACCTGTCCATGAAATAGCCTTGGAGTCATTTGTCCTATTACTTTTGGTCCCTTTAAAAACAGGGTGGCACATGTTAAGGAGCTGAAACTCCTAAACCCTTCATCCAATTTTAATGTGGATACCCTCAAATGAAAGCTGAAAGTCTGAACTTCAACTGCATCTGATTTGTTTTATTTCAAATTCATTGTGGTAATGTCTAGAACCAAAATTAGATAAATGTTGTCTCTATCCAAATATTTATGGACCTAACTGTACATAGTAAGGCTGAGATCACACTTGCGAGAAACTCGCACAAGTCTAGCACCTCAATACCTTGTACTGCCACCGGCACTCGGAAGGGAGCGATCAGCTGCATAGAAATACAGGTCCTTCTCAAAAAATTAGCATATAGTGCTAAATTTCATTATTTTCCATAATGTAATGATTACAATTAAACTTTCATATATTTTAGATTCATTACACACCAACTGAAATTTGTCAGGTCTTTTATTGTTTTAATACTGATGATTTTGGCATACAACTCCTGATAACACAAAAAACCTGTCTCAAAAAATTAACATATTTCAACCGTCCAATAAAATAAAAGTGTTTTTTAAAAACAAACAAAAAAACCATCAAATAATAATGTTCAGTTATGCACTTAATACTTGGTCGGGAATCCTTTTGCAGAAATGACTGCTTCAATGCGGCGTGGCATGGAGGCAATCAGCCTGTGACACTGCTGAGGTGTTATGGAGGCCCAGGATGCTTCGATAGCGGCCTTAAGCTCATCCAGAGTGTTCGGTCTTGCGTCTCTCAACTTTCTCTTCACAATATCCCACAGATTCTCTATGGGGTTCAGGTTAGGAGAGTTGGCAGGCCAATTGAGCACAGTAATACCATGGTCAGTAAACCATTTACCAGTGGTTTTGGCACTGTGAGCAGGTGCCAGGTCGTGCTGAAAAATGAAATCTTCATCTCCATAAAGCATTTCAGCCGATGGAAGCATGAAGTGCTCCAAAATCTCCTGATAGCGAGCTGCATTGACTCTGCCCTTGATGAAACACAGTGGACCAACACCAGCAGCTGACATGGCACCCCACACCATCACTGACTGTGGGTACTTGACACTGGACTTCAGGCATTTTGGCATTTCCTTCTCCCCAGTCTTCCTCCAGACTCTGGCACCTTGATTTCCGAATGACATGCAAAATTTGCTTTCATCAGAAAAAAGTACTTGGGACCACTTAGCAACAGTCCAGTGCTGCTTCTCTGTAGCCCAGGTCAGGCGCTTCTGCCGCTGTTTATGGTTCAAAAGTGGCTTTACCTGGGGAATGCGGCACCTGTAGCCCATTTCCTGCACACGCCTGTGCACGGTGGCTCTGGATGTTTCTACACCAGACTCAGTCCACTGCTTCCTCAGGTCCCCCAAGGTCTGGAATCGGTCCTTCTCCACAATCTTCCTCAGGGTCCGGTCACCTCTTCTCGTTGTACAGCGTTTTCTGCCACATTGTTTCCTTCCAACAGACTTCCCATTGAGGTGCCTTGATACAGCACTCTGGGAACAGCCTATTTGTTGAGAAATTTCTTTCTGGGTCTTACCCTCTTGCTTGAGGGTGTCAATGATGGCCTTCTTGACATCAGTCAGGTCGCTAGTCTTACCCATGATGGGGGTTTTGAGTAATGAACCAGGCAGGGAGTTTTTAAAAGCCTCAGGAATCTTTTGCATGTGTTTAGAGTTAATTAGTTGATTCAGAAGATTAGGGTAATAGGTCGTTTAGAGAACCTTTTCTTGATATGCTAATTTTTTGAGACAGGTTTTTTGGGTTATCAGGACTTGTATGCCAAAATCATCAGTATTAAAACAATAAAAAACCTGACAAATTTCAGTTGGTGTGTAATGAATCTAAAATATATGAAAGTTTAATTGTAATCATTACATTATGGAAAATAATGAAATTTAGCACTATATGCTAATTTTTTTAGAAGGACCTGTACATGGAGCCGCACACTTCGGTCTTGAGTGCCGGTGGCAGTGCCGGGTATTGAGGTGCGAGACTTCTCGCAAGTGTGACCCCGGCCTAAGAGAGTAGAGATGAGCGAACTTGTCAGAAAACGTTCGGCAATCATTCGGATTCGTGTTCGGATTCCCGAGCATTTTTACTCAAAGTTGGCAAAATTCGGGCACAGTTCAATAAATGATTGTGTTTCCACTAATGCTTTTGTTAGAACTTCGGGTAGGATAGTGGTGCTGTGCGATGAGCAGGAGGACATGTTTTATAAGGGGAGGGCATGGGTATAGCTCGAAGGAGCGACGGAGTGTCTTTTTTTTCAATTAACTTACTGTTAAGGGTCTGCGGAACGCACCAAATATATAAAGTAGAGAGGTGCGTTCGCAGCCCGGGGTCCACCGTGCAAGCGGAGCCTGCTGCTAGTAGAAATGGCGCGAGAAGCAAACTCTGTTATCCCGCAGAGTCGCCAACATAAACGCCGTAATGCGCTGTGGCAATAAGTGCAAACTCTGTTACTCCACAGAGCCGCTAGAAGGAGAGCCGCAGCGCTATATGGCGATGTGTGCGCACTCACTAGACACAACTGAGTGGCAAAGAAAACACGCTAGGGCGCTGTCTAGCGTTGAAAGCGAACCCTGTTACGTCACAGGGCCGCTGAGAAAAAGTACTGTGTCCTGTCAGGCTCTCAGGTACACAGTTAAGTGCTACGCGTTCATAAAGCGTGATCATGTGCTAATGTCCTCGCGGGAGTCACCCGCAATCTATGGCGTCTGAACGCCAGACCCTGAATACGGCAATCAAAACTCCTCACCGGTTATGCCGGTAATCTAGGGCATCTAGGACACCGACCCTGACCAGCTACCATACCAAACTCCTCACCGATTAAGTCGGTATTCTAGTGGCTTATTTCAGCCGGGTCCCTATCCACACATACACATGACCACACTGGCGCATAGCATACAATGATTGATATTAGCGCATGGCGGCCCAGCCATGCTACCCTTTTATAGCAACAGCTACAGGACCTTCCAGGAACAAGGACCAATGAGAAGCTGTTACAAACAAACGTAGCTACATGACCTTCCTGGCGGACCAATAGGAGCCGCTGCAGCACCTGAACATGTGACCCCTGATCTCCAATGAGAGATCTCACTCTGGGCATGCTCAGATGGGAAAACTCAGGACTTTGTCTCAAAGACGACTGCTCCAGCACTGGCTATAATAGCAGATCCAGGAAAGGCAGCAGCAAGTCACTGCACAGTAGAGGAGTGTGCAAGACGCCTGGACCGACTTCTCTGCTGAGCAGGCTCCACTGCAGCCAGAGATGAATGGGAGACCGCAGCGGGACGGGTTCGAGACTCCCCTTGTGCAGCAGCGGGAAATCGAACCCTAACATTACCGCCCCCCCTTCTTTGGGCCTCGCTGCGCTCAAAGACAGCGATGAGCTGCGGAGCGTGAATATGCTCGGCAGGCTCCCAAGACCTATCCTCAGGCCCATAGCCCCTCCAGTCCACCAAATAAAATTTTTTGCCCCGTACCACCTTACACCCTAAGATGGCGTTCACCTCATGGTCATCCGTAGATGAACCCGATGTCCCGGCAGATGACTCAGAAAACCGGGACATGAGCACGGGTTTCAGGAGGGATACATGAAAGGTGTCGGAGATACCCAGGCGTGGTGGAAGAGCCAAACGGTATACCACAGGGTTAACCTGCTCGAGGACCTTGAAAGGACCCAGGTAGCGGGGTGCCACCTTAGTGGACTCAACTCGCAGCCTGATGTTATGGGCGGAGAGCCACACCAAGTCCCCAGGAGCAAATGTTGGAGCGGGGCGCCGATGTACGTCGGCAGAGGACCTCATCCTCTCCTTGGACGCCTGAATGGCATCCTGGGTACGGTCCCAAATGTCCCGTGCCTCCACAGCCCAGTCTGCCACCCTGGAGTCGGCGGAAGACACGGGCATAGGCACCGGAACCGCGGATGCTGACCGTAGTTCAGAAGGAAAGGAGTCTGTCCGGTGGAGTCAGCCACAGCATTGTTTAATGCAAACTCAGCCCATGGTAGCAAGGATGCCCAGTCATCCTGCCTGGCAGAGACAAAATGTCGTAGATAGGTGACCAAGGTCTGGTTGGCCCTCTCTACCAACCCATTCGTCTCAGGATGATACGCTGAAGAGAGATTTAACTCAATACTGAGTAGACGACAAAGCTCTCTCCAGAACCGAGACGCAAACTGGGGACCTCGGTCACTGACAATTTTGTCCAGCATGCCGTGTAGACGGAAGATGTGCCTAACAAACAATGCTGCCAGAGCCCGTTCAGAAGGTAACCGTGGTAGTGGCACCAGATGCACCATTTTAGAGAAATGGTCGGTGATTACCCAAATGATGGTGCAACCCCGAGACTTGGGCAAGCCCACCACAAAGTCCATCCCAACCATCTCCCAGGGCCTGTCTGCCACCGGCAAAGGATAAAGTAAACCAGCTGGCCGTTGTCGTGGAGACTTATTTTTGGCGCTGGAGACACACGCCCGAACATAGTCCCCAACATCACGGACCATATGCGGCCACCAATATGTCCTCGCCAGCAATTCAGATGTCCTCTTTGCCCCAAAATGTCCACCAACCCTGGACGAATGTGCCCAAGAGAGTACCTCCGGTCGCAAATTGGTAGGCACAAAAGTCTTGCCCGGGGGCACAGACTCTAGTGAAACCGGAGCCACTGTTCTCAGGCTCTCTGTGGGAACAATAAGCCAAGGCTCCTCTACCTCCTCTTCAGAGGACACCACAGAGCGAGAGAGAGCGTCGGCACGAATGTTCTTCTCTCCAGAGAGGAAATGGAGTGTGAAATTAAACCGAGAGTAGAACAAGGACCATCTGGCCTGGCGAGAGTTAAGCCGCTGAGCTGTCTGCAGATACACCAAATTTTTGTGGTCGGTGAAGACTTGGAAGGGAAAACGGGCCCCCTCCAACAGATGTCTCCACTCAGAGAAGGCCAACTTCATGGCTAGCAACTCCCTATCCCTGATGCAATAATTCCTCTCCGCTGAAGTGAAGGTCTTAGAGAAGAAAAAGCAAGGATGTTTCCGACCTTGAGCATCCTTTTGGAAGAGGACTGCTCCAGCGCCAACGGATGAGGCATCCACCGCCAATAAAAATGGCTTATCAACATCGGGGCGATGTAGGATGGGAGCGCTAGCAAAATGAGACTTAATAGAAGAGAAAGCCGTGGAGACCTCTTCCGACCACAATTTGGGATTAGTGTTGAGCATTCCGATACTGCAAATATTGGGTATCGGCCGATTTGGCTGTATCGGAATTCCGATTCCGAGGTTCCGATATTTTCGTCTTATCTGATACCGGAATCGGGATTGTCACTGTCACTGTCAGTGTCCGTCGGTCGGGTCTGTCAGGAGTCAGCGGCACTTACCTGGCAGAAGATCTCCGGCGGTCACGGCCTGGACTGCTTCATGGCCGCCATCTTCTTTCCCCGGCGGTCACATGCAGTTTCTCGCGATAACTGCAGTGACTGCTGGGTAATCCCGGCCGTAAAGCAGTCAGTCCGATGACGTCACCGCCGGGGAAGCAGGTAATCAGCTGTGCTGCGTCGCGATGACAGGCTCTGCCTGTCATTGCGATGTAGCACAGCTGGATCGTCGTGGGACTGTCGTTACTATGGACTGCGTCGGACAGGTGGTATACTGTTGGTTTGTTTTTTTTCTTTTTTTACAGGAGATCGATGGCGTCGCAGGAATGAGTGTATAATAAAATTAATGAAAACTGTGTTGTCTCTTTTATTTCATTAAAATACTTTTTTCTTGCTTTGTCTTTTTTTTATACATTTAATAACTTTGGGATTAATAATGGATCGGTGTCTTATTGACACCTCTCCATTATTAACCGGGCTTATTGTCACCGTGCAATCAACGGTGACATTAACCCCTTATTACCCCGCTTGCCACCGCTACAGGGCAAGTGGGAAGAGCCGGGTAAAGTGCCACAATTGGCACATCTTTTGATGCGCCAAATGTGGGGCTGCTGTAGCCTGGTATTATCAGGCTGTTGAGGGCCAAAATCCATGGGCCTTGACAGTCTTTTAATACCAGGCCGCAGCAGTCTGCATTTTACTTGGCTGGTTAACAAAAATAGGGGGGATCCCCACGCCGTTTTTTTTTCGAGGGGATCCCCTATTTTTGTTAACCAGCCAAGCTAAGCAGACTGCTGTGGCCTGGTATTATCAGGCTTGCAAGGTCCATGGATATTGGATCCTTACCAGCCTGAAAAACCAGGCCTCAGCGGTCTGCTTCATCTGGCTGGTTAACAAAAATAGGGGGGACCCCACGCCAATTTTTTTCGAGGGGATCCCCTATTTTTGTTAATCAGCCAAGATATGCAGACTGCTGTGGCCTGGTATTATCAGGCTGGCAAGGTCCATGGATCTTGGCTCCTTAACAGCCTGAAAATCCAGGCCTCAGCGGTCTGCTTCATCTGGCTGGTTAACAAAAATAGGGGGGACCCCACGCCAATTTTTTTCGAGGGGATCCCCTATTTTTGTTAATCAGCCAAGATATGCAGACTGCTGTGGCCTGGTATTATCAGGCTGGCAAGGTCCATGGATCTTGGCTCCTTAACAGCCTGAAAATCCAGGCCTCAGCGGTCTGCTTCATCTGGCTGGTTAACAAAAATAGGGGGGACCCCACGCCAATTTTTTTCGAGGGGATCCCCTATTTTTGTTAATCAGCCAAGATATGCAGACTGCTGTGGCCTGGTATTATCAGGCTGGCAAGGTCCATGGATCTTGGCTCCTTAACAGCCTGAAAATCCAGGCCTCAGCGGTCTGCTTCATCTGGCTGGTTAACAAAAATAGGGGGGACCCCACGCCAATTTTTTTCGAGGGGATCCCCTATTTTTGTTAATCAGCCAAGATATGCAGACTGCTTGGCCTAGTATTATCAGGCTGGCAAGGTCCATGGATCTTGGCTCCTTAACAGCCTGAAAATCCAGGCCTCAGCGGTCTGCTTCATCTGGCTGGTTAACAAAAATAGGGGGGACCCCACGCCATTTTTTTTTCGAAGGGAACCCCTATTTTTGTTAATCAGTTCCCTCTGACGTCACTGATTGTGTCCCTGGCTGACCTGAAGTGAAAGTGGAAAGCAATCAATTAAGCTTTCCACTTAAGGGCCCGTCTCACATAGCGATATCGCTACCGAGATCGCTGCTGAGTCACTAGTTTTGTGACGCAGCAGCGAGCTCACCAGCGATATCGCTGTGTGTGACATTCAGCGACGATCAGCCCCCCTGCCGGGTATCGCTGATCGTCGCTGAAATGTCAGGACCTTTTTTTGATCGCTGGTTTCCCGCTGACAGGCACACATCGCTGCGTGTGACAGGCGGGAGACCAGCGATCCGCTGGTAACCAAGGTACACAGCGGGTTTCCAGGCGCGGGGCTGTGCCTAGAAACCCGCTGTGTACCTTGGATACCAGCGCCCTGATGCAGGGAGCTGGTATCCAAGGTACACAGCGGGTTTCCAAGCGCTGCGCGGTGCCTGGAAACCCGCTGTGTACCTTGGTTACCAGCGGATCGCTGGTCTCCCGCCTGTCACACGCAGCGATGCGTGCCTGTCAGAGGGAAACCAGCGATCAAAAAAAGGTCCTGACATTTCTGCGACGATCAGCGATACCCGGCAGGGGGGCTGATAGTCGCTGAATGTCACACACAGCGATATCGCTGGTGAGCTCGCTGCTGCGTCACAAAACTAGTGACTCAGCAGCGATCTCGGTAGCGATATCGCTATGTGAGACGGGCCCTTAAGCGATGTTACCCGCAGTGTCGCTGTCCCAGATCGCTGCCTGAGCTGCCTGTTTGGCAGCTCAGCAGCGATCATGTAGCGATACACCAGCGATCCTGACAAGTGCATATCGTTGTCGGGATCGCTGGTGTATCGTTATGTGACACCCAGCCTTTACTCTCCTGTCAGGCAGGAGAGGAACTCATTCATTTGGGGTTTACTGTGAGGCTGCAGCATTAGCTGCGGTCCCTGCAGTAAACATTAACCCTTTCTGAAGGATTTCACCGTGGGACCTGACTGTGCATGGGATAGGTAAGAATAATTTTGCTTTTTTATTTTATTTTTATTACAGGAAATGGTTTTAGCAGGTAAATAAAATATGGTCAAAAACTGTGTGATTATTTCATTAAACTTCTTTTTTATTAAAGTGTGTGTGTTTGATTTTTCTTTCATACAATAGGATTAATAATTGATAGTTGTCTAATTGACAGCTCTCAATTATTAACCTGGCTTAAAGTGACCTTTCAATTGCAAGGTCATTTTAACCCCTTATTAACCCATTCCCACCGCTACAGGGCAATGGGAATAGACGGGCAAAGTGCCAGAAAGGGCAAATCTAATTAGAGATTTGCCCTTTCTGGGGTGTCTGGGGGCAGATGTTAAGTAGCCGGGGGGGCCAAAAATAATGGTCCCTCTCTGGGCTATTATTATCTGCCCCCACTCACTGGCTTTGTCTGTCTGGTTGCGAAAATAGGGCGGGAGCCCACGCATTTTTTTCAGCAATTTTACACCTCATATATATATATATATATACATGTCATTGAATTTGTGACACATATATATATATATTTATATTTGTAGTTCATACACTTCTACATTGTATAATAGCCGCTAATTCAATTGCCGGCTTTTGTGAAAATGCAGAACCCGACATGAAATGACACTTGGTGTACATAGGGTTAACCATGTCTTTTCATGTCCTTTGCTATCTAATTTGCACAAACAATTAAATCAGACTATGTGTGCAAAATTTCACACCTGTAGGGGTTAATTAAAGGTGTAAATTCGTAGCAAAAAAGTCCGTTTTTTTTACAACGAATTTACACCTTTAATTAACCCCTACAGGTGTGAAATTTTGCACACATAGTCTGATTTAATTGTTTGTGCAAATCAGATAGCAAACGACATGAAAAGACATGGTTAACCTATGTACACCAAGTGTCATTTCATGTCGGGTGCTTCTGTCTTTTCACTGAAGCCGGCTTTACCCGGCAATTGAATCAAAGGATATTTTACTATGTAGAAGTGTATAAACTATACATATATGTATATATATATGTCACAATGACATGTATATATATATATATGTATTCTATGTGTGTATATTTAGTGTTTACAAGGAAAGAATGGGGTTTTTTTAGTTGCGATATTTTGTTCCCATAGACTTACATGGGACTTCCGGTATCGGTATCGGGTATCGCCGATTTTTTAGTGATATCGGCGATACCATTCCGATTCCGATACTTTAGGATATCGGAAAGTATCGCTCAACTCTATTTGGGATTTGCTCCCTTCTTGGTGAGGGCTACCAAGGGAGCTACCAAGGTAGAGAAATGCGGAATGAACTGGCGATAGTAATTAATGAACCCCATAAAGCTCTGCACCGCTTTTAGAGAGTGATGTTCCTGCCAGTCCATCACAGCCTGCAGTTTGGCCGGATCCATAGCCAATCCCTGGGTTGAGATGATATAACCAAGGAAAGGTAAAGACTCCAGCTCAAACATACATTTCTCTAACTTAGCATAGAGGGAATTAGCCCGTAAGAGGTCGAAGACTCTGCAGACATCTCTCCGGTGGGAGTCAATATCTGGAGAGAAGATGAGTATATCATCCAGATAGACTACGACCGAGGTGGAGAGCATATCCCGGAAGATGTCATTGACAAAGTCTTGGAAAACGGCTGGAGCATTACAGAGCCCAAAGGGCATCACCAGATATTCGTAATGCCCATCCCTGGTATTAAAAGCCGTCTTCCATTCGTCCCCCTCACGGATGCGAATCAGGTTATAAGCACCGCGCAGATCTAGTTTAGTGAATACTCTTGCTCCCTGAAGCCTATCAAAAAGCTCAGAAATCAGGGGCAACGGGTACTTGTTTTTAACGGTGATGGCGTTAAGACCCCTGTAATCAATACACGGACGCAATTCTCCGTTTTTCTTCTGCACAAAGAAAAATCCCGCCCCTGCCGGTGACACCGACTTCCTAATAAACCCTCTTGCCAGGTTCTCCTGAATATATTGCGACATGGCCTCTGTCTCAGGAAGAGAGAGGGGATAGACCCTTCCCCGAGGAGGTTCTGCGCCAGGCAAGAGGTCGATAGGACAGTCATAGGGGCGATGAGGCAGAAGAGTCTCCGCAGCCTTCTTTGAGAACACGTCTGCATATGACCAGTAGTGCTTGGGAAGTGGAGTAAGATCTGCGGGTAACTCCGTAGTGGTAACCTGAACGCAACTCCTGACACATCTGCCTCTACATGCATCACTCCAACCCAGTATCCTACCCGAAGTCCACTCTATATGTGGGGAGTGGAAACGGAGCCAAGGTATACCTAGTAGGATCTCGTCTATTCCCTCTGGAAGGATGAGTAGGGAAATAAATTCCTGATGGGAAGGAGATACAGACAATGCAAGTGGAACAGTCTGGTGTGTAATTTGTGAGGGCAATGTCGACCCATTCACTACCCGGACAGTCACTGATTTGTCAAGTGCCACCAGAGGTATTGCATGACGGCGAGCAAAGCTAGAGGACATGAAATTCCCCTCTGCTCCTGAGTCCACGCAAAGGTCGGCGGTGAGAATGGAAGTACCAACAGTGATTGTCCCTTTAAGTGTCATCTTGGAGGAAAATGCCGCTGTCTCTAGTGAACCTCCTCCCAGGGCCACTAGACGCGATTGCTTCCCCAATCGCTGTGGACATTTGTTGGCATAGTGTCCTGTCTGCTGACAACGGTTACAGACCACGGATACTCGGACGGACCGAGACTTAGGTCCTGCATGAGGAACTTCTGTGGCCTTTTGGGGTTCGGACGCCAGATCGGGAAATTCGAGAGGTTTGGCAAAGGTGGGAGCCAACCGAAACCTCTGCCTACACTGGGCCCGCTCCAACCTCCGCTCGTGAAAACGGAGGTCAATGCGGGTAGATATGGAGATAAGCTTTTCCAGTGTGGCGGGAATCTCCCTGGTAGCCAAAGCGTCTTTAACATGGTCAGCCAGTCCTCGCCAGTAGATTGGAATAAGAACTTTATCAGACCAATCTAGCTCAGAAGCTAGAGTCCGAAACTGGACGGAAAACAGACTGACCAAAGACGAACCCTGTGCCAATGCCAGCAGTTGTAGCGCCGTATCGTGGGTGACCTGAGGTCCTAAAAAGACCTTTTTAAGAGCCTCCAAGAAACGAGGAGCACTCCGCACCACACGATCGTCGCGCTCCCACAGCGTCGTTGCCCACTCCAACGCTCTGCCCGAGAGTAGAGAAAGTACAAAACCCACTTGTGCCCGATCCGTAGGAAAACGTGCAGCCAGAAGCTCGAGCTGTATAGAGAACTGACTCACGAATCCCCGACATTGCTTGCTATCACCGGCAAACTTGTCAGGAAGCGGGAGGTGGGATAATGTAGGGGCAGAGGTGGCAGAAGACAAACTGGCTGCAGCCACGCTAGCAGCCTGAACAGCGACTGCGGTAACATCCACAGCTGAGGTTGTGCGCTCAAGAGCCGCCAACCTACCCTCCAGCTGCTAGATGTACTGCGATAGACGCTGTTCATCCGCCATTTTACTAGCCAGACCCTGGCGCTAATATTATGTTAAGGGTCTGCGGAACGCACCAAATATATAAAGTAGAGAGGTGCGTTCGCAGCCCGTGGTCCACCATGCAAGTGGAGCCTGCTGCTAGTAGAAATGGCGCGAGAAGCAAACTCTGTTATCCCGCAGAGTCGCCAACATAAACGCCGTAATGCGCTGTGGCAATAAGTGCAAACTCTGTTACTCCACAGAGCCGCTAGAAGGAGAGCCGCAGCGCTATATGGCGATGTGTGCGCACTCACTAGACACAACTGAGTGGCAAAGAAAACACGCTAGGGCGCTGTCTAGCGTTGAAAGCGAACCCTGTTACGTCACAGGGCCGCTGAGAAAAAGTACTGTGTCCTGTCAGGCTCTCAGGTACACAGTTAAGTGTTACGCGTTCATAAAGCGTGATCATGTGCTAATGTCCTCGCGGGAGTCACCCGCAATCTATGGCGTCTGAACGCCAGACCCTGAATACGGCAATCAAAACTCCTCACCGGTTATGCCGGTAATCTAGGGCATCTAGGACACCGACCCTGACCAGCTACCATACCAAACTCCTCACCGATTAAGTCGGTATTCTAGTGGCTTATTTCAGCCGGGTCCCTATCCACACATACACATGACCACACTGGCGCATAGCATACAATGATTGATATTAGCGCATGGCGGCCCAGCTATGCTACCCTTTTATAGCAACAGCTACAGGACCTTCCAGGAACAAGGACCAATGAGAAGCTGTTACAAACAAACGTAGCTACATGACCTTCCTGGCGGACCAATAGGAGCCGCTGCAGCACCTGAACATGTGACCCCTGATCTCCAATGAGAGATCTCACTCTGGGCATGCTCAGATGGGAAAACTCAGGACTTTGTCTCAAAGACGACTGCTCCAGCACTGGCTATAATAGCAGATCCAGGAAAGGCAGCAGCAAGTCACTGCACAGTAGAGGAGTGGGCAAGATGCCTGGAGTGACGTCTCTGCTGAGCAGGCTCCACTGCTGCTGGAGATGAATGGGAGACCGCAGTGGGATGGGTTCGAGACTCTCCTTGTGCAGCTGCGGGAAATTGAACCCTAACACTTAATGTGTGCAGATTTCAGCAGCCAATCATAGCAGAGAAACCATCCAAATGCAAGGGTTTCTGTCATTAGCTACCAAAGTCGCATGTCCCTCTCCATATAAAAAGTGGAAATATTGTTTTGCTAGTTCCATTTTCTCAGTGTAACAGCACAGAGAGGCTGCTCCTGCTGCTGTTGCTGCAAATTTTCATATAATTAGATAGGATCATGTCATGTGTGAAAGTGACCTTCCAGGGAATCTGTCACCCCATTTTCATAGATCAGATTAGTAAATGTGACCTCCTGAGTCCTGACTGCTTCACAATATTAGCCCAAATGACTTGAATTATGAAATGTGGACTCCTGCCTGTACAACATTATTAGAACAATTTAGTTAAAGGGAATCTGTCACCCTATTTTTCATATATCAGCTGCAGCCACCGCCATCAGGGGCATATCTTAAGCATTCTATAATGCTGTAGATAAGCCCCCGATGTAACCTGAAAAATAAGAAAAACCGAGTGAGCGTCTGTGTTTGACTCTGGAAATATAGACAGAGATTTAAATTATATCTGCTGGTATTTTTGGTACATTTTCCCAAACATGAGGAAGTATGGTGGAAGAGGCTGCGGACGTGGGTGGGGGGGCAGCTGGTACTGATGGTAGTGGTGGTGCATCTGCTGGTAGTGGCAAAAGCACAATAGCACCTAAGGCAGGAGGTGTTGAGCCTGCGTCATTGTCTGGCTCCAGAAGGCCTGGAAGGCTCTCTTTTCTGGGAGTAGGTAAACCGCTTTTAAAGCCGGAGCATCAGGAACAGGTTTTCCTTACATTGCCGAAACAGCCTCCAGCTCTATCGCCTCCTCTTCTGAAGTTTCAAAAACTGCAAGCACTAAGTCGTCAGTGCAGGCTCCTAGTTAGGAACAACACCTTTCCTTGTGTCATTCACCCCAACCAAAAGTGAAGGATGCAGCTGGCCACACTTCTAATTACTCCATGGAGCTCTTTTCACATACAATGCCTGGGTTATCAAGTGAAATCCTGAATTCCCCAGTCCAAGATGAATATGCCATGGAGTGCACTGATGCACAGCCACTGCTGTATGATTCTGCTGGTACATTCACCAGTGTTAGGGCTGGCGGAACGCACCAAATAAATATAAATGATAGGTGCGTACACATCCCGGGCTCCACTGTGCAGGTAAAGCCTGCTGCTAGTAAGATGGCACAATATGGTGGTATAAGCGAGCTCTGTTACTCCACAGAGTCGCTGTGGTAGAGACTGTGTCCTGGTAACCCCACAGAAACACACAGATAACTGTAGAGCGGATATCAGTCCGTGGTCATGCAAACAGTAACGCAAACAACCAACTCCTCACCGGAGCAGCCAGAATTCTAGAGGCTATTTCAGCCAAGCCCTAAACACGTGCATACAAAACTCCTCACCGGAGGTGCCGGTATTCTAGGGGCTTATTTCTGCCGAGCCCTAACTGCATGGGTACATGACCACACTGGCGCAAAGCACATAACAGAATTGGTTCCAGCGCATGGCCGTGCGGCCATGCAACCCTTTTATAGCCGCAGCAACTGCAAGACCTTCCAGAACGAACCAATGGAAGCCTGCCCAGAACTCGAGCACCTTCAGGACCTTCCTAGAGTACCAATGGGAGTTGCTGCAGTACCTGAGCATGTGACCCCTGATCTCCAATGAGAGATTTTACCCTGGGCATGCTCAGAAGGGGAAAAGCAGGACTTAGTCCCAAAGTCATCTGCGAGCGGCTGACCAGTACTTGCTATAATGGCAGAACCCAGAAAGGCAGCAGTATTCCTTTGCACAGTTTGAGACTGAGCAAGACGCTGGGACCGACATCTCTGCTGAGCAGGAACCACTGCAGCAGGAGAAGAATGGGAGACCGCAGCGGAGATGGATCGAGGTTCCCCTGTGCAGAGGCGGGAACTTGACCCCTAACATTACCCCCCTCCCTAGGGCCCCCCTCCTTGGGCTTCGCTACTCTCCAAGGCCGCGATGAGTTGCGGAGCCCGAATGTGCTCAGCAGACTCCCAGGACCTGTTCTCAGGGCCATAACCCATCCAGTCCACCAAATAAAATTTTTTCCCCGTACCACCTTGCACCCCAAAATCGCGTTCACCTCCTAATCGTCCGTAGACGAACCCAATGTCCCGGCAGATGACTCGGAAAACCTGGACATGTACACGGGCTTCAAGAGTGACACGTGGAAGGTGTCGGTGATACCAAGGCGTGATGGTAGAGCCAGTCAGTAGACCACCGGATTGACCAGTTCGAGGACCTTGAAGGGACCCAAAAGTGAGGTGCAAACTTAGTGGACTCAACTCGCAGCCTGATGTTACTAAGGGGCAAATGTGGGAGTGGGGCGGCGATGTGCGTCGGCGGAAGACCTCATCCTCTCCTTGGAGGCATGAAAGGCATCCTGAGTGCGGTCCCAAATGTCCTGTGCCTCCACAGTCCAGTCTGCCACCCTGGAGTCAGCGGAAGACACGGGCATAGGTGCAGGAACCTGCAGATGCTGACCGTAATTTAGGAAGAATGGGGTTTGACCAGTGGAGTCAGCCATGGCGTTGTTCAAAGCAAACTCCACCCACGGTAGCAAGGATGCCCAGTCATCCTGCCTAGATGAGTCAAAATGTCACAGATATGTGACCAAGGTCTGATTGGCCCTCTCTACCAACCCATTCGTCTCGGGATGATAGGCAGAAGAGAGATTCAACTCAATGCTGAGAAGACAACAAAGCTCTCTCCAGAACCGAGATGCAAACTGGGGACCTCGGTCTCTGACAATCTTGTCTGGCATGCCGTGTAGGCAGAAGCCGTGTCTAATAAACAGTGCCGCCAAGGCCCGTGCAGAAGGTAGCCGTGGTAACGGCACCAAGTGCACCATTTTAGAAAAATGGTCGGTGATAACCCAAATGATGGTGCACCCATGAGACTTAGGCAAGCCCACCACAAAGTCCATCCCGACCATCTCCCAGGGTCTGTCTGCCACCGGCAAAGGGTAAAATAACCCAGCTGGACGTTGGCGAGGAGACTTATTCATGGTGCAGGAAACACACGCCTGAACAGAGTCTTCGACGTCCCGGTCCATATGGGGCCACCAATACGTCCTTGCCAGCAGCTCAGATATCCTTATTGGCCCAAAATGTCCCCTACCCTGGACGCATGAGCCCAAGAGAGAACCTCCAGTCGCAAATTGGTAGGTACAAAGTCTTGACAGGAGGCACTGACTCAAGCGACACCGAAGCTACAGTTCTCAAGCTCTCAGGAGGGACTATAAGCCGAGGCTCCCCCTCCTCCTCTTCAGAGGACACAACGGAGCGAGATAGAGCATCAGCCCGAATGTTCTTCTCTCCCGAGAGGTAATGGAGGGTGAAGTGAACCCGGGAGAAGAACAAGGACCATCTGGCCTGACGAGAGTTTAGCCGCTGGGCTGTCTGTAAGTACACCAAATTCTTGTGGTCGGTGAAGACTTGGAAGGGAAAGCGAGCCCATCTAAAAGATGTCTCCACTCAGAGAAGGCCAACTTCATTGCTAGCAACTCCCTGTTCCCGATCGAATAATTCCTCTCCGCAGGTGTAAAGGTCTTGGAGAACTAGAAGCAAGGATGCTTCCGACCTTGAGCATCCTTTTGGAAGAGGACTGCTCCCGCACCAACGGATGAGGCATCTACCTCCAATGTAAATGGCTTATCTACATCGGGGCGATGTAGGATGGGAGCGCTAGCAAAATGAGATTTGATAGAAGTGAAAGCCTTGGAGACCTCTTCAGACCTCAATTTGGGATTTGCTCCCTTCTT
>JARQOD010001821.1:65326-89497 GCA_033576555.1 Oophaga sylvatica | reverse complement strand
AAACCAGCGATCAAAAAAGGTCCTGACATTTCAGCGACGATCGCGATCCCCGGCGGGGGCTGTCTCGTAAATGCAACAGCGATATCGCGGTGAGCTCGTTTCTGCTCACAAAACTAGTGACCAGCAGCTTCGTTAGCGAATCGCGGTGAGAGGGGGCCCCTTAAGCGAGTTACCCGCAGGTCGCTGCCCCAGATCGCTGCCTTTTTGGCAGCTCACAGCGTCATGTACGATACACCACACCTACAAGTCATATTTTTGTCGGGATCGCGGTGTACGTTTGTACACCCAGCCTTTACTCTCCGTCAGCCGGGAGGGAACTCATTCTTTGGGGGTTTTTACTGTGAGGCTGCAGCAATAGCTGCGGCCCCCTGCGTAAACATTAACCCTTTCTGAAGGATACACCGGGGACCACGTGCATGGGATAGGTAAGAATAATTTTCTTTTTTTTTTTTTTTTTTATTACAGGAAATGGTTTTTGCAAAAATAAAAGGGGTCAAAAACATTGTCTTTATTTCATTAAAATGTTTTTTTAATTAAAGGTGTGTTTTTTATTTTTTTTTCAGCAATAGGTTTAATAATGTAGTTGTCAATTACAGCTCTAAAATTATAACCGGGCTTAAGGTCACCTTTCAATACAAGGGGGCTTTTACCCCCTATTAACCCCTTCGCCACCGCTACAGGGCAATGGGAATAGAGGGCAAAGTCCCCAAAGGGCGAATCTAATTTTAGATTTGTCTTTCCTGGGGGGTTTTGGGGGCAGTTTATAGCCGGGGGGGGGGGGGGGGGAAAAAAAATGGGCCCTCTCTGGGGGTATTATTTTTCTGCCCCACTCACTGGTTTTTCTGTCTGGTTCGAAAATAGGGCGGGAGCCCACGCATTTTTTTTCAGCAATTTTACACCTCAATATATAAATATATATATATATAATATATAATAATATAATATATATATTATATATTAATATATATATATATATATTATACACAAAAAACCCAAATTTATTGAATTTGTGACACTAATTATTTAATTTTAGTTTATACACTTCTACATAGTAAATAGCCTAATTCAATTGCCGGCTTTTGTGAAAATGCAAACCCACTGAAATGACACTTGGGTACAAGGGGTTTAAACCCATGTCCTTTGCTATCGATTTGCACAAACAATTACATCAGTCTATGTGTGCAAATTTCACACCTGTAGGGGTTAATTAAAGGTGTAAATTCGTAGCAAAAAAGTCCATTTTTTTTACAAACGAATTTAAAACCTTTAATTAACCCCTACAGGTGTGAAATTTTGCAAAACTAGACTGTTTTAAATTGTTTGTGCAAATTAGATAGCAAAGGACATGAAAAGACATGGTTAACCCTATGTAAAACCAAGTGTCATTTCATGTCGGGTGACCCGACATGAAATGACACTTGGTGTACATAGGGTTAACCATGTCTTTTCATGTCCTTTGCTATCTAATTTGCACAAACAATTAAATCAGTCTATGTGTGCAAAATTTCACACCTGTAGGGGTTAATTAACCCCTTCACCCCCAAGGGTGGTTTGCACGTTAATGACCGGGCCAATTTTTACAATTCTGACCACTGTCTCTTTATGAGGTTATAACTCTGGAACGCTTCAACGGATCTTCGCGATTCTGAGATTGTTTTCTCGTGACATATTGTACTTCATGTTAGTGGTAAAATTTCTTCCATATAACTTGCGTTTATTTTTGAAAAAAACGCAAATATGGCGAAAATTTTGAAAATTTAGCAATTTTCAAACTTTGAATTTTTATTCCCTTAAAACAGAGAAATATGTAACACAAAATAGTTAAGAAATAACATTTCCCACATGTCTACTTTACATCAGCACAATTTTGGAATCAAAATTTTTTTTTTGTTAGGAAGTTATAAGGGTTAAAAGTTGACCAGCGATTTCTCATTTTTACAACAAAATTTACAAAGCCATTTTTTTTAGGGACCACCTCATATTTGAAGTCACTTTGAGGGGTCTATATGGCAGAAAATACCCAAAGGTGACACCATTCTAAAAACTGCACCCCTCAAGGTACTCAAAACCACATTCAAGAAGATTATTAACCCTTCAGGTGCTTCACAGGAACTAAAGCAACGTGGAAGGAAAAAATGAACATTTAACTTTTTAGCCACAAAAATGATCTTTTACAAACTTTTTTTTTATTTTCACAAGGGTAAAAGGAGAAAATGGGCAGATAAGGTTGTTATGCAATTTCTCCTGAGTACGCCAATACCCCATATGTGGGGGAAAACCACTGTTTGGGCACACGGCAGAGCTCGTAAGGGAAGTAGCGTCGTTTGACTTTTTCAAACTAAAATTGGCTGGAGTTGAGATTGGACGCCATGTCGCGCTTGGAGAACCTCTGATGCGCCTAAACAGTGGAAACCCCCCACAAGTGACACCATTTTGGAAACTAGACCCCCTAAGGTACTTATCTAGATCTGTTGTGAGCACTTTGAACCCCAAGTGTTTCACAAAAGTTTATAATGCCTGGGTGTGAAAAAAAAAAAAAAAAAAATTCCACAAAAATGATTTTTTAGTCCTAAATTTTTGAATTTTCCCAAGGAAATTGGACCCCAAAAGTTGTCCAATTTGTCCTGAGTACGCTGATACCCCATATGTGGGGGTGGAAAACTGTTTGGGCGCACGGCAGGGCTTGGAAAGGAAGTAGTAACGTTTTGGAATGCAGACGTTGATGGGGGTCATGTTCCGTTTGCAGTGCCCAGATGAGCATAAACAGTGGAAATCCCCCACAAGTGACACCATTTTGGAAACTAGACCCCCTAAGGAACTTATCTAGATCTTTGGTGAGCACTTTGAACCCCCAAGTGCTTCACACAAGTTTATAATGCCCGGGCATGAAAATAAAAAATCCTATTTTTTCCCACAAAAATTATCTTTTAGTCACTAATTTTTTATTTTCCCAAGGGTATCAGGAGAAATTGGACCACATAAGTTGTTGTCCAATTTGTCCTGAGTACGCTGATGCCCATATGTGGGGGGGAACCACTGTTTGGGCGCACGGCAGTGATCGGAAGGGAAGGAGCACCATTTGACTTTTTCCAACCAAAATTGGCTGGAATTGAGATTGGATGCCATGTTGCATTTGGAGAGCCCCTGATGTGCCTAAACAGTGGAAACCCCCCACAAATGACCCCATTTGGGAAACTAGACCCCCTAAGGAACTTATCTAGATCTTTGGTGAGCAATTTGAACCCTCAAGTGCTTCACACAAGTTTATAACGTAGAGCCGTAAAATTTAAAAATCATTTTTTTCCACAAAAATGATCTTTTCACCCGAATTTTTATTTTTCCAAGGGTAACAAGACTCCAAAAGTTATTGTGCAATTTGTCCTGAGTACACTGATACCCCATATGTGGGGGTATACCACTGTTTGGGTGCATGGCAGAGTTTGGAAGGGAAGGAGCGCCGTCTCACTTTTTCAACGCAGAATTGGCTGGACGCCATGTCGTGTTTGGAGAGCTCCTGATCTGCCTAAACAGTGGAAACCCCCCACAAATGACACCATTTTGGAAACTAGACCCCTCAAGGAACTTATCTAGATGTGTGGTGAGAACTTTGAACCCCGAAGTGCTTCACAGAAGTTTATAACGTACAGCCTTAAAATAAAAAATCCTTTTTTTTTTTTTACAAAAATGATTTTTTCGCCCCCAATATTTTATTTTCACAAGGGTAACAGAAGAAACTGGAACCCAAAAGTTGTTGTCCAATTTGTCCTGAGTACGCTGATACCCAATATGTAGGAGAAAACTACTGTATGGGTGCACGTCAGGGCTCGGAAGGGAAGTAGTGACGTTTTGGATTGCAGACTTTGATGGAATGGTCTGGGGGCGTCATGTCGCATTTGGAGAGCCCCTGATACGCCTAAACAGTGGAAACCCCCCACAAGTGACCCCATTTTGGAAAATAGACCCCACAAGGAACTTATCTAGATGTGTGGTGAGCA
The DNA here is from genome assembly GCA_033576555.1 of Oophaga sylvatica. Classification (NCBI taxonomy): domain Eukaryota; kingdom Metazoa; phylum Chordata; class Amphibia; order Anura; family Dendrobatidae; genus Oophaga; species Oophaga sylvatica. The sequence goes on along the minus strand of JARQOD010001821.1, from coordinate 85,502 downwards.
CTTTGAACCCCGAAGTGCTTCACAGAAGTTTATAACGCACAGCCGTAAAAATAAAAAATCCTTTTTTTTTTTACAAAAATGATTTTTTCGCCCCCAATATTTTATTTTCACAAGGGTAACAGGAGAAATTGGACCCCAAAAGTTGTTGTCCAATTTGTCCTGAGTACGCGATACCCAATATGTGGGAGAAAACTACTGTATGGGCGCATGTCAGGGCTCGGAAAGGGAAGTAGTGACGTTTTGGATTGCAGACTTTGATGGAATGGTCTGGGGGCATCATGTCGCATTTGGAGAGCCCCTGATGCGCCTAAACAGTGGAAACCCCCACAAGTGACCCCATTTTGGAAAATAGACCCCACAAGGAACTTATTTAGATGTGTGGTGAGCGCTATGAAGCCCCAAGTGCTTCACAGAAGTTTATAATGTACAGCCGTAAAAACAAAAAAAATCTTATTTTTTTTACAAAAATAATATTTTCGCCCCCAGTTTTTTATTTTCCCAAGGGTAACAGAAGAAATAGGACAAATTTCACAATAACTCTTGGGGTCCAGAGTACGCTGATACCCCATATGTGGGGATAAACTACTGTTTGGACGCATGGCAGAGCTCAGAAGTGAAGGAACACCGTTTGACTTTTTCAAAGCAGAATTGGCTGGAATGGAGATCAGACGCCATGTCACATTTGGAGAGCCCCTGATGTGCCTAAACAGCGGAAACCCCCCAATTCTAACTCCAACCCTAACCCCAACACACCCTAACCCTAGTCCCCAACCAACCTAACCCTAATCCAAACTCTAACCCTAATCCTAACTTTAGCGCCAACCCAACCCTAACTTTAGCCGAAACCCTAACCCTAACCCTAATGGGAAAATGGAAATAAATACATTTTTTTTATTTTATTATTTTTCCCTAACTAAGGGGGTGATAAAGGGGGGTTTGATTTATTATTTATAGCGGTTTTTATGATTGGCAGCTGTCACGCTAAAAGACGCTTTTTATTGCAAAAAGTAGTTTTTTGCATCGCCACATTTTGAGAGCTATAATTTTTTCATATTTTGGCCCACAATGTCATGTGAGGTCTTAATTTTTGCGGGACGAGGTGACGCTTTTATTGGTACCATTTTTGAGCACGTGACATTTTTTGATCGCTTTTTTTTCGATTTTTGGGAGGTTAGAATGAACAAAAATCAGCAATTCATGAATTTCTTTTGGTGAGGCGTTTTTATTGTTCCGCGTGTGGTAAAATCGATAAAGCAGTTTTATTCTTCGGGTCAGTACGATTATGGCGATACCTCATTTATATAATTTTTTTATGTTTTGGCGCTTTTATAGAATAAAAACAATTTTATATAAAAAATAATTATTTTTGCATCGCTTTATTCTGCGAGCTATAACTTTTTTATTTTTTTGCTGATGATGCTGTGTGATGGCTCGTTTTTTGCGGGACAAGATGACGTTTTCAGCGTTACCATGTTTATTTATATCGGTCTTTTTGATCGCGTGTTATTCCACTTTTTGTTCAGCGGTATGATGATAAAGCACTGATTTTTTGCTTCGTTTTTATTTTTTATTTTTTAAGGGGTTCACAAAAGGGGTTAACTAGTGGGACATTTTTATAGGGGGGGTCGTTACGGACGCGGCGATACCATATATGTGTACTTTTATTGTTTTATTTTTTTTATTTACAATAAGTAATGAATTTATTGGGGATATATTTTTTTTTTTTTTTTTTTATTTTGGATTTTTTTTACACATGTTTATTTTTACTTTTTTTTACTTTTTTACTTTGTCCCAGGGTGGGACATCACTGTATTTCATCAGATCGCTGGTGTGACAGTGTGCACAGCACCAGCGATGTGACAGGCAGTGCAGGACGCTTCCTCATGCCTGCTCTCGGCAGGCACTGAGGAAGCCGCCTCCCTCCAGGACCCCAGCGCCATCTTGGATCCGGGTCCTGGGAGGGAGGAAGCCCTCAGAGCAGTGCGATCACATCGCGCTGGTCTGAGGGTCTCAGGGGGGCGCGCAGGGAGCCCCCACCCTGCGCGATCCTCCCCTGTGCCCCCAGTACACCGCGATCATGTTTGATCGCGGTGTGCAAGGGGTTAATGTGCCGGGAGCGGTCCGTGACCGCTCCTGACACACAGTCACGGGTGTCAGCTGTGATAATCAGCTGACACCCGGCGGCGATTAGCTGCGCTCCCTCCGGGAGCGCAGCTAATCGCCTATGACGTACTATCCCGTCCATGGTCAGAATGGCACGGGTTTTATGGACGGGATAGTACGTCTAATGTCAGAGAGGGGTTAAAGGTGTAAATTCGTAGCAAAAAAGTCCGTTTTTTTCACAACGAATTTACACCTTTAATTAACCCCAAAGGTGTGAAATTTTGCACACAGACTGATTTAATTGTTTGTGCAAATCAGATAGCAAACGACATGAATAGACATGGTTAACCCTATGTACACCAAGTGTCATTTCATGTCGGGTGCTTCTGTCTTTTCACAGAAGCCGGCTTTACCCGGCAATTGAATCAGAGGATATTTTACTATGTAGAAGTGTATAAACTATACATATATGTATATATATTATGTCACAATGAATGTATAATCATATATATATATATATATATATATATATATATATATAATTCTATGTGTGTATATTTAGTGTTTACAAGGAAAGAAAGAGGTTTTTTTAGTTGCGATATTTTGTTCCCATAGACTTACATGGGACTTCCGGTATCGGTATCGGGTATCGCCGATATTTTAGTGATATCGGCGATACCATTCCGATTCCGATACTTTAGGATATCGGAAAGTATCGCTCAACTCTACTCACAACAGATCTAGATAAGTTCCTTAGGTCTAGTTTCCAAAATGGTGTCACTTGTGGGGGTTTCCACTGTTTAGGCACATCAGGGGCTCTCCAAACGCGACATGGCGTCCAGCCAATTCTGCGTTGAAAAAGTCAAACGGCGCTCCTTCCCTTCCGAGCTCTGCCATACACCCATACAGTAATTTACCCCAACATATTGGGTATCGGCGTACTCAGGACAAATTGCACAATAACTCTTGAGGTCTTGTTACCCTTTTGAAATTAAAAATTGGGGTGAAAAGATAATTTTTGTGGAAAAAATATGATTTTTTTTATTTTACTGCTCTACTTTATAAACTTGTATGAAGCACTTGGGGTTTCCAAGTGCTCACCACAGATCTAGATAAGTTACTTAGGGGGTCTAGTTTCTAAAATGGGGTCACTTGTGGGGGGTTTCCACTGTTTAGGCACATCAGGGGCTATCCAAACGCGACATGGCGTCTAATTTCGATTCCAGCCAACTTTAGTTGGAAAAAGTCAAATGGCGCTCCTTCCTTTCCGAGCTCTGCAGTGCGCCCAAACAGTGGTTCCCCCCCACATATGGGGTATCAGCGTACTCAGGGCAAATTGAACAACTTTTGTGGTCCAATTTCTCCTGGTACCCTTGGGAAAATAAAAAATAGGTGACTAAAAGATTTTTTGTGTGTGAAAAAAATAGGATTTATTATTTTCATGCAAAGGCATTATAAACTTGTGTGAAGCACTTGGGGATTCAAAAGTGCTCACCACAGATCTAGATAAGTTCCTTAGGGAGTCTAGTTTCCAAAATGGGGTCACTTGTGGGGGTTTCCACTGTTTAGGCACATCAGGGGCTCAGCAAACTGAACATGACACCCATCAAAGTCTGCATTCCAAAACGTCATTACTTCCTTTCCGAGCCCTGCCGTGCGCCCAAATTTCCCCACATATGGGGTATCAGCATACTCAGGACAAATTGGATAACTTTTGGGGTCCAATTTCTTTGGGAAAAAAATCAAAAATTGGGACTAAAAAATCATTTTTGTGGAAATTTTTAATTTTTTTTTCACACCTAAGCAATATAAACTTTAGTGAAACACTTGGGGGTTCAAAGTGCTCACAACAGATCTAGATAAGTTCCTTAGGGGGTCTAGTTTCCAAAATGATGTCACTTGTGGGGTTTTTCCACTGTTTAGGCACATCAGGGGCTCTCCAAACGCGACATGGCGTCCAATCTCAATTCCAGCCAATTTTGGTTTGAAAAAGTCAAACGGCGTTCCTTTCCTTCCGAGCCCTGCCGTGCGCCCAGACAATGGTTTTCCCCCACATATGGGGTATCGGCGTACTCAGGAGAAATTGCACAACAACTTTCTGTACATTTTCTCCTTTTACCCTTGTTAAAATAAAAAAAAATTGTAAAAGATCATTTTTGTGACTAAAAAGTTAAATGTTCATTTTTCCTTCCATGTTGGTTAATAAACTTCTTGAATGTGGTTTTGAGCACCTTGCGGGGTGCAGTTTTTAGAATGTTGTCACTTTTGGGTAATTTCTGCCGTATAGACCCCTCAAAGTGACTTCAAATGTGAGGTGGTCCATTAAAAAAAAATGGTTTTGTACATTTTGTTGAAAAAATTTGAAATCGCTGGTCAACTTTTAACCCTTATAACTTCCTAACAAAAAAAATGTTGGTTCCAAAATTGTGCTGATGTAAAGTAGACATGTGAGAAATGTTATTTAGTTACTATTTTGTGTGTCATAATTCTCTGTTTTAAGGGAATAAAAATTAAAAGTTTGAAAATTGCAAAATTTTCAAAATTTCATCATATTTCAATTTTTTTCATAAATAAACGCAAGTTATATCGAAGAAATGTTACTACTGTCGTGAAGTACAATGTCACGAGAAAACGGTCTCAGAATCGCGAAGATCCGTTGAAGCATTCCAGAGTTATAACCTCATAAAGAGACAGTGGTCAGAATTGTAAAAATTGGCCCGTCATTAACGTGCAAACCACCCTTGGGGGTTAAGGGGTTAATGTTTTAATTTTGTAAAAAAAATTATCATTTGTTTTTAATCTATTCTATTATTTCTAAACACTGTTTTTCGGTGATTACTTTGTATCTCCGTTCATACTGCACCCACACATACAAATGATACATAATTTGAAAGGTAAACTTGCCCCCTTCAGCAAGAAAATAGCCAAACAAACCACACATCCACAATTTGATCACACAATACAGTTTAAACATTAATTTTCATAAACCTGCAGTAAGAAAAAATGACCTGCAGGTGGCACCACACTACCCCAAAGCACACTACCACAAAGTGTTTGGTATTTCCACTTTTAAACACTAGGGGGAGCAACTGCTGAAATTTGACATGAAAACCTAGTGTACAACTAGCTCACATTACAACTGCAGTAAATGTGGGAGAGATCGGATCACATATGTGTGACATCACTTCTGTCCTCCCTTCTGGGTGTTTGTAAAAGGAGAAGAGGATGAAATTTAGGATCAGGGCTCATACTCACTGGCGAGAAATACGGACGATTGCAAGCCGATAAAAAAATCGGATTGCAATCAGACCAATGTTATTCAATAGGGGACTTCTCATTTGCGTTTTTTTTCTCAGCTGAAATCGGTCTGAGAAAAAAATCGCAGCATGCTTCGATTTGCAGCAATTTTGGCATGATAATCGCTGATGAAAGTCAATGGATGCGATAAAAAAAAAAAAATCGGACAGCACTCGCACCATGCAAGTGCTGTCCGATTTATACGCACCAGTGTCCTTTGAAAAGCCGGCAAATCACCCCCGGCTACTGTAAAATCACACTGACCGCTCACAAAACACTACATATACGGTATACACATATAATATATATATATAATATATATATATATATACACACATACACATACATGTCATTGTAACACATATATATATTATATATTATATATATATTTAGTTCATGCAGTTCTACATAGTATAATAGCCGTTAATTCAATTGCCGGCTTTTGTGAAATTACAGACCCGAATGAAATGACACATGGTTTACATACAGTTAACCATGTCATTTCATGTAGTTTGATATATGGTTTTCACTAACAATTACATGAGTGGCTGTGTGCAAAATTTCACACATGTAGGGGTTAATTAAAGGTGTAAATTCGTTGTAAAAAAAATGCGTGGGCTCCCGCTATATTTTCTCAACCAGACAGACAAAGCCAGCGAGTGGGGGCAGATTATTATAGCCTAGGGAGGGTGCATTTATTTTGTGCCCCCCCGGCTACTAACATCTGCCCCCAGCCACCCCAGAAAAGGCAAATCTATAATTAGATTCGCCCTTTCTGGCACTTTGCCGGTCTATTCCCATTGCCCTGTAGCGGTGGCGAATGGGTTAATAATGGGTTAAAGCCACCTTGCTATTGAAAGGTGACTATAAGCCAGGTTAATAATTGAGAGTTGTCAATTAGACAACTCTCAATTATTAATCCGATTGAAGTAAATAAAAAAAAAACACACACACGAAGAATAAATAATTTTAATGAAATAAAAACACATTTTTTGACCATCTTTTATTGAACTCTTAATCCTTGCGAAGCCCTTGATCTCCTATAATAAAGAAAAAATAATAAAACATTATTCTTACCTATCCGCCGCTCTGTCACGTCCCACGCTGTAATCCTTCACAAAGGGTTAACTAGCTTTCAGCCAAGCAGTGCAGCTAATGCTGCCTGCTCAGCTGAAAGCTCCTGAATGAATGAGCTCCTCTCCCAGCGACAGGAGAGGATGTGATTACTGTGGGAAGCTTAATTGCTTCCCACAGAAATCAGTTTACTTCAGGTCAGCGGGGACTCCCTCTGACGTCGCTGATGCTGTGCGGTGTCCCGGCTGACCTGAAGTGAACTGATTTCTGTGGGAAACAATCAATTAAGCTTCACACAGTAATCACTTTCTCTCCTGTCGCCGGGAGAGGAAGTCATTCATTCAGGAGCTTTCAGCTCAGCGGCAAGCATTAGCTGAGTTGCTTGGCTGAAAGCTAGTTAACCCTTTCTGATGGATTACAATGTGGGACCTGAATGTGCATCGGATAGGTAAGAATAATGTTGCTTTATTATTTTATTTTTATTTCAGGAGAACAAGGGAATCGAGGATTACCAGTACAATAAAAGATGGTCAAAAACTGTATTTATTTCATTAAAATGATTTTTCATTAATGTGTGTATTTTTTAACCATTTCATACAATAGGATTAATAATTGAGAGTTGTCAAATTGACAACTCTCAATTATTAACCTGGCTTAAAGTCACCTTTCAATAGCAAGGTGGCTTTAACCATTAACCCATTCGCCACCGCTACAGGGCAATGGGAATAGACCGGCAAAGTGCCAGGAAGGGTGAATCTAATTATAGATTTGCCTTTTCTGGGGTGGCTGGGGCAGATGTTAGTAGCCAGGGGGGGCACAAAATAAATGCACCCTCATGCACTCATGTAATTGTTAGTGAAAACTAGATATCAAACTACATGAAATGACATGGTTAACTGTATATAAACCATGTGTCATTTCATGTCGGGTCTGTAATTTAACAAAAGCCGGCAACTGAATTAGCGGCTATTATACTATGTAGAAGTGTATGACATACATATGTAGTATATATATATAATATATATATATATATATATATATATATATATATTATTTGCTTTTTGTGTACATTTTTTTTTTGACAATGTGATTTTTACATGAATTTTGACATAGAAAGAGAACTGCTCCATGTAAAACGTCATGTTAAAATCGCATTGGATACAGATGGAAAACGGATGGAGCGATTAAAAATTGCATACAAATCGCATGACAGTTGCATATATCCGGACCATTTTTTCCATCCAGAAAACGGACCGTTTTTTTTTCCACAAATGGGTATGAGCCCTCACAGTGAGAATACATTTTGTTGGTGACTACAAAGTGATACTGAAAGTGATACTGACAAGTAGACAGCGGCACAGAAGACAGCCGGCAGCACCGCTTCTGTTGTCATTAACTGGGGTTAGATACATGGAGTGTATCACACACTGGGATTATTCGCAGCCCGTGAAACATTACACGTATCTAGACATAATGGTATTAGATAAAGCGATCGGGAGCGTATCGCTCATGATGGGATTAAATACAGCGGTCTCGGGAATATCGCGCATGATGGAATTTGATATCTTTAAACTTTATACTGTATTTGTTACTGCTGCGATCATCTGATCTCTTCTACTATATATAGTAAAATACACATGCATGCTGATGCACACAGTAAAAAGACGGATTTTGGTAGGAACTTACCTGTAAAATCCTTTTCAGCGAAGGAAGGAAGAGAGACACACTAGTCATAACTAGTGGGTAGGCGGAGCCCAGATAGGATTGACACCTCAGATTAAAAAGAGTGTTGACCGGCCCCTCCAGCTCGGGCTCCTCCTACTCCTGCTTCTCCAGTCGTACACAAGCTAAGGAAGAGCAAATATCACCAGCGGAGCAACATAACCCCTTCTGAAGGACTTCAGAGAAAAGACAAGAATACAGGTTATGCATGCAACAGAAAGAAACCACACAGTTCCAGGTACTACTCACTGGACCTGACCACTGCGATGAGCTGGCGATGCTGGAAAGGAGCCTTAGCGCGCCGACCTCAGCCCAGATAATCGCTATCAGAGAAGGGTCACGCCGCATCTGAAAACAACAACACACTTCTGCCATGGGAGGGAGCTGTGTCTCTCTTCCTTCCTTCGCTGAAAAGGATTTTACAGGTAAGTTCTTACCAAAATCCGTCTTTCAGCAGCAGGTGGAAGGAAGAGAGACACACTAGTCATAACTAGTGGGATGTCCCAAAGCAGTCCAAAAGCTAGGGTGGGAAAAAAAACAAAATAGGCAGAATCCCAACAACCTAGATAAATGCACAACAGGCGCCAAATACAAGTTAACTAGAACTTTAAACTACAGCCCCTGCAGGACCCTACGTCCTAAGGCCCATCAGCGGAAGCACTAACGTCCACCTTATAAAACTTTATAAACGTGTGGACGAAACGCCTGGTCGCCGCCCGGCAGAGCTGAGCTGCCGAGGCCCCTTGATGAAAGGCCCGCGAGGAAGCCACAGCCCTCGTGGAATGAGCTCGAATCTTAATCGGGCAAGGTTCGCTTTTAAGTCTGTAAGCCTCCAAAATGGCCAACCGAATCCAACGAGCTATAGAGTCCTTGGAAACTCGTTGACCACGCTGACGACCTGCTGGAATCACAAACAGAGAGATCCGACTTCCGAAAATTTTGAGTAATAAACAAATAGAACTTCAAAGCCCGCACCAAATCCAATTTGTGCAAGGCCCGTTCCTTCGCATTCCTCGGCTCTGGACAGAGCGAGGGCATCTTAGGTAGGAAGTCGCCCCGTGTGCGAATTACTACGCGATCCGGGTGAAACTCCAGGAAAGGAGGCGAGCAAGAAAGAGCCGCCAACTCAGAAAACCTTTCTCAAAAAGGTGACCGCCACTAGAAAGGCAACCTTCCAAGATAGCAAAGAAAAGCTAGCAGAGTCCATAGGCTCAAAAGGCCCATGTTGAAGAGCCTCCAAGACAAGATTGAGCCGCCAAGGAGACACAGGTGCCTTCCGCGGCGGAAACTGACGGGTTACTCCGCGAAAAAAGGAACGTACGTCCCTACGCGAGGCGATAGCCTTCCGAAAAGCAAAAACAGGGCAGAAACCTGACCCTTCAGAGTGCTAACTGCCAAACCCTTGTCCAGCCCGTACTGCAAAAGGCCAACAAATTGGGAATGGAAAGAATCCTCGGGTTCCTTGAAAAACCAGAACACCACAAAAAGAAGGCTTCCCAAGACTTGTGATAAATCCTAGTAGTAGCCGGACCTCTGGCGGCCCCAAAGTGGCAATGACTTTGGCTTGAAAAACCTTGACGGTCAATATTTCGGTCTCAAGAGCCACGCCGTCAAACGCAGAGACTTCAGGTCCGGATGACGAACGGGCCCTTGGGTTAACAGGTCCGGGCAAAGAGAAAGTGGAAAAAGGAGGCGCTGCCAGAAGCGACACCAGTGTCGAGAAACACGTCCTCCTTGGCCAATCTGGGGCTATCAACATAGCCGGGATTCTCTTCCAGTCTGATCCGACGCAACCCCAGAAGAAGGGTATCGGCGGGAACACAAAGATTAGCTCAAATTGGTCCAACGGAGCCACCAGAGCATCCACCGTCACAGCTTTCGGGTCCTTGTACCTGGACATGAAAGTCGGTAACTTGGCATTGAACCTGGATGTCATCAAATCCACTTGGGGAGTTCCCCAACGGGAGCACAGCAGTGCAAAAAAATCTCCGGATGAAGACTCCATTCTCCGGGATTCATCTTCTCGCGACTGAGAAAGTCTGCCGTGATTCTGAACTCCTGGAATGTGGATCGCAGAGATGGCTGGCACTCTGGTCTCGGCCCATACCAGGATCCGAGATACTTCCACCATGAGCCTGGAACTCCTATTCTGGTCGATATACGCGACCGCCGTCGCATTGTCTGTCTGCACTCGGACTGCAGACCGCTTAAAGGGACCGTCCAGTGTTGGAGGCAAAGGAAAATTGCCCTCAATTCCAGGATGTTGATCGGCAGGATAGACTCCTTCGACGACAATACCCCCTGAATCCAGAGATCGTTCCAGACACCTCCCCAGCTCGTCAGGCTGGCATCGGTGGTTATGACCGACCACCTCGGAGGGAGGAAAGACTTCCCCAGGGATAACGCTTCCGGACGTAACCACCATCCTAGAGACTCTCGCACCCTGTGGGAGATGATGACACTGCAATCCAGCGAAGTCTGCGATCGCCAACGGCTCAGAATAAGCCTTTGGAGGGCCCTGGAATGAAACTGAGCAAACGGAAGTGCCTCCATGGACCACCATCAAACCCATAAGGCGCATACACCTTCGAAGGGACATCGCTGTCGGAAGACTTCATAACCTGTACATGTCGAAGGAGACATGCTTGCTTGTCTGGAGGCAGAGACACCACTGCTCGTACCGTGTCGAAATGCATCCCCAAAAACAGGATTGACTGCGACGGTTCCAGAGACGACTTCTCCCAACTGACCAGCCACCCGAAGTCCTCCAGGAGCTGAAGGGTTAGATTGCCAGCAGTCACTGCCTCCTCCTTTGAGGACGCCACAATCAAAAGGTCGTCCAGGTAGGAAAGAATCGAAACCCCTGTCTTCGAAGAATTGCCATGAGAGGCGCCAGAATTTTTGTAAAAACTCTGGGCGCTGAGGCCAACCCGAATGGCAGAGCCACAAACTGGTAATGGTCCTGACCTATGGCAAAATGAAGGAAGCGTTGGAGGGCCCTTCCGATTGGGAAGTGCAAATAAGCGTCGCGAATGTCGGTTGACACCAAAAAAGCGTTCTGCGACAGGGCCGCCAAAACGGAACGAAGCGACTCCATGTGAATTTTCTGGCGTGGACATGCCGATTCAATCTTTTGAGATCTAGAATGGGCCGAAATTTGTCCTCTTTTTTGGGGACCACAAAGAGGTTAGAATAAAACCCTCTTCCCCGGCCCTCCGGCGGAACCAGCACCACCACACCTTTCTGCAGAAGGGAATCTACCTCCCGCAGTAGAGCGGCAAAAGGCTCGGGCTCTGACATAACTGTCTGGGGGTCGAGAAAGAAACTCTATGAAGTAGCCTGCCAACACAACCTGTGTCACCCAGGCGTCCGACACGCGGGAAGCCCAAGTCGGTTTGAATTGGAGTAAACGACCCCCCACTCGAGAGCTCTCAAGTGAGACCCAGGCGTCAGTCCGCCTTAGCGGGCTTTTTGCCAGCTTCCCGTTTGTCTTAACGGAAGTTCTGTTTCCAGGGTATGCGGAATTTCTAAGAATTCCTTTTTTTTTTTTTTTTTTTTTTTTTAAAAAGAGAGGGACGACCCGAACCCCCAGAGAGCTGACCGAATCATCCCCTGGACCGAAAGGACCCCCGTCAACTACCGGCACTAGTCCTGCCAGACGCAGAAGTCACAGCTCTGCGCTGCGATAAAGCTAATAGCTGACCACCTTGTAAGCTAAAGATAGCAAACCCTCCAGGGTATGCGTGCTTGGAAACCGCGTCCCCAGTCCACTGTCTAAGCCACAGTGCTCTTCTGACTGTGACTGCCGAGGATTGCGCCCTGGATAGCAGTGACGCAGTATCCTCCAACAACTTGAAAAGCCCATCTACCTCGATAGAGGGGATCCACCTTGCCACGCCGTCCGTAGACGGTCCAACCGGCTCAGGGAATCTTTACAAGCACACATGGATCCTTAATACTGAATCCATGACCCGCGGTCTCGCAGATGGATATTGCTGCCATCTCCGTTTTTCTGTCCAGCAGGTCCTGCAGACTCGCCTTCCCTTTAACAGGGAGATTTGCTAAGCTGGGATAAAGGGACATCCACTTCAGGAGAAGGGATTGAAAACTTTATCCGGACACAGGCGTTCTCCACTGCTCCATTAAGCTCAAGAGCTGGCAATGTCGATCGCCTGTACATCCGGGCCGACTTACCAGGACCCTAGTTACCTCCTCCGGTAACTGTAACGCTCCAATAAAAGTCTCTGTACGGCCCAAAAGAGAGGCAGAGTGTCCCTGCCGATCCTCCTTGTCCGAATCGGACATCTTCGTTACGCGGGAAGGAAGGCACCGGTTTGTGTCGCTTCCTTGAGAGGATCTAGTTAATAGAACTAGCAAGGGCCTCCATTTTGACACCACTGGAACCTCCGACCGCTGCGCATGACGCCGTTGAGGTCTGCGTGTCAGCGAGACTGATCCTGTAGCGGATCTGGGAGACGGTCTCTGACATGTCTTTGCACAGTATATGGCAGGTTAAAACTGTCAGTACTAGAACAGTGTGTTTCTTAAAGAAAAAACAAAAGCTGAAGGGTTAAAGCTCTTAAAGAGAGAGCTACCCTAGCTGTCCCCCATTAAGAGTTAACCGCCTAAGAAGGGGTTAAAGTAGCAGACTCCCCACAACCTTGATAATGAAAAGGGTGTGCGAGCCCCAAGTGCCTCTTATTAGGCAGCAGCTGCAGGACAGCTATGCCACACTAAACAAGAAAGTTCAAAAAGATCGCTAAAAAATTGCGCTGTTTTGTAAATCGCAATGACCGCCAAAGTCATTAAGGGATCGTTAACCGCTTATGCGTTGTTAATGAGATCGCCCAGATTGGCAGCTACTAGCGACATTAAAAATGATCACACAAACGATCGCATAGTATGCGTCGTTATCGGTATCGTTAGCGGTACAGTGGCAGTATTAATATCGCTGGCTCCCCACAACCTTTTTAATGAAAATGGTGTGTGAGCCCCCTTATGGGATAACAGCCGCAGGACAGCGCAGTCTGCCACTCATTTGTGCCTCAGAAGGCGCCCGCGCTGTGGGGGTGAGGGGGTTAAGCTTCTGCCCGGGCGGGTAGAAGCGACTCACCCAGCTGGTCACGGTGTAACATCTTGCCGGGATGGGAGGAGAGAGAAAAGCCCGAGGAAGCTTCAGCCTGCTTCTGTAATGGCCGCCGCGCTGTGCCTCCGATGTGCTCCATGAGAGAAGCCGGAAATGGAGACTGCAGTAAAGCGCGCGCTCAGAGCGGCGCGAAAATTCAAATAAAAAAGCGCGCATTCCTCTTCTCCTATGTCCTGCAGGCATCAACCTGCGGACAAAAACCACTAGTCACCGGCATGTATACTGTAACAGCGACTGCCGCAGCAGTCGCTGAATCACTCACACACATTAATAAAAATGTGGAGTACTCACCAGCCGAGCGCCACAGGGACCCCCAGGGGTTTGTGGCCTATGCCCATCGCTTCCCCCCAGGGCGGGGAACGCAGTGACCCCAGATGCCGGTTTGCGTCCCCGCCAGGGAAGCAATCCTCATCCCCCAGGGCCGGCAGGGTTCTGCAGGGACCACCATACAGGGTAATACAGATCCGCCAAGGGAGAGGTGGGGGTCCAGCAGCGCTGAGACCCCTGAGACCTCTAGACCACTTCTGGTGATCCAAGTCTCTTGTCCGATGAAAATAATAAAATCTTCTGAGGAGCTGCTTCCAGCAGCGACCATCTTCTGGGACCTCAAATTTTAGACTGGAGAAGCAGGAGTAGGAGGAGCCCGAGCTGGAGGGGCCGGTCAACACTCTTTTTAATCTGAGGTGTCAATCCTATCTGGGCTCCGCCTACCCACTAGTTATGACTAGTGTGTCTCTCTTCCTTCCACCTGCTGCTGAAAAAAAACACATCACGCTCATACACAGGAAAATACACATGCACGCTCATATACATGCACGCACAGGTAAACACACATGCCCGCTTCACACAGGAAAATACACATGCACGCTCACAGGAAAACACACATGCACGTTCACACACATACACAGGAAAATACACATGCAGGTTCACACACTGGAAAATACACATGCACTCGCACATGAAGGTACACATGCACACTCACAGAAAAATACACATGCACGCTCACACACAGGAAAAAGCACGTGCACGCTCACACACAGGAAAACACATGCATGCTCACACAGGAAAATACACATGCAAGTTCACACACACACACACACACAAACACACACACCACACACACACACAGGAAACTACACATGCACGCTCACACAGGGGTTCACACAAGAAACTACAAGACTACACAGAAGGTACACATCACACTCACAGGAAAAATACACATGCACGCTCACACAAACAGGAAAATACACATGCACGCTCACACATCACAGGATAATACACATGCATGCTCACACACAGTGTGTACAGCTCACAACAGTGTGATGATCTCCCTGCTGTGCTCTGAACAGACCTGGCGGGGAGAGGTGCAGTGTGTACTGTACTACTAATTACAGGCTGTGATCACCAAGATTCTCACCCTGGACCTCGCTCCCCATCTTCTCATCGCACGCACTGACGGGAAAATTAAGCCCACAAAATGGGCTACAACAAAATGGCCGTGATCTCCTCCCACAGCTGTGACCTGGACAGCCCAGGGAGCGTGCTAAGATCACAGCTAAGCGGCAGGAGATGGGCCTCAATGCTAGTGATGTGGTGAGTGTCCGTCCGCAGGCTCTTTTATGCCCATGACTGCCGTGAGGTGTGCAAATGTCGTGCTTAGACATTTACACCCCCACCAATGAAAATGGCAGCCTACAGTGGCTAAATAAAAAAAATTAAAAAAATTTTTGTTCATTTGATTTTGTATTAAAAATTGATTATATAATCAATAATTCATACAAAAATTAAAATCACGGCACTTTCCCGCATGTGTAAAAAAGGTAAATACGCATCCGCTAATTTGCATAATAGCAGCTGACATTATGCAGTGTCGAAACCGCAGCAGATCCTGAACGTGGGAATGTACCCTAATGCAGTGACATTGAGTACCAGCACAAGCAGAAATCTAAGTCAGCCTTTTTGTGACTTTCCCCTTGTGGAGTCCTAGGGGTTGTAATGCGACCGACCCCCTTTTCACCTGAATTATGCTGTGATGTACCATAGAAACAGCACATAGTGATTTTTGGCCACGTGACATGTGTCGTGGCTAAAGTCAGTGTAGCCCAGGTCTTACAAGGTCTGGCACCCTAACAGAAGATGCCACTGTCAAACTTCTTGCATACGAATACATAACAAATAAAATTACAAAATTGTTATTGCAGTATTTGTACAGATCTGGAGAATACTGTTTCCTGGTTTTCTTTATCACATAACTGCTCTAAAAACAAAACTTAAAAAAATGATGGCAGAATAATTTTTCCCCATTTTTCATTACAGTATATGGCAAAAGAGATGGTGTGATTCAAACTAGAACTTGTCCGGCAAAATAACTACTCTGACACTTGTCAGAAAAAAAAAATACTCTGAAGAGAAAAAGCGAAAGTGCAAACAATGGGGATGTACTAAACTGCATATTGGGATGATGGCATCCCATCATCCCAATATGCAGTTTAGTACTTCTCAAACAATGAAATAATCACCAGGTGGGGAAAGGGGACATGCTACAGCTAAACACTAACCAAAACCCTGTGAGGTGAAAGTGACCTAAAGGGCTTTCCACAATTTCCAGCCACAGTGACCTCTGCATAGCAGCAAGGAGGCAGATAAGGATCTTTGCTAATCTAGACGTGGGCCAAACTGTGGAGACTTCTCATGTTTTATTTCCATAATTTTTTTTGTAAATGGGGCAAGTAAAATAATGCAACAAATCTACCTATATTACAAATAACAGAGCATGAAATGGACTAAACAAACTTTGCACAACTCTTAAGTAACTGTTCTACCAAGCTTAGCATGCGCCATTTGCCAAGATGTTGCATTTTAATTTCCGCCTCTTTATATGGATACCTTATATGGATCCTTATATGGATAAGTGCAATATATAAAGCCTGTCATTATGTATAAAAGTACTGAGCATTAGCTCCATGCTATTTATTTCGCTATTTCCACAATTTGTCGGATTTGCTGCTCATTTCTTTATGCAGAACAATTATGAGCAGCTGCCAATTTGTGCCCGCTCTTCCCGCCAATTTGTGCCCGCTCAACAAGCCAATTGTGCCCGCTCTTCCGCCAATGTTGTTGCCCGCTCTTCCCGCCAATTTGTGCCCGCCCTTCCCGTCAATTTGTGCCCGCTCATCAAGCCAGTTTGAGCCGCTCTTCAAGCCAGTTTGAGCCCGCTCTTCCAGCTATTTTGTGAACGCTCTCTCCGCCATTTACTGTGCGTGGGAAGTCTTATGTTTTCGCCCGCAGTCAGTGTATGTCACCGGCCGCAGTTGCAGCAGAACTGCGCAGCTATAATCACCGGCATAACAGGTTTATATCGCGCAGTTCTCACTTCTTCCATAATAAAACTTTTATCATGCATTGCAAACAACTTCTAGGAGGTACTAACTACACTAAAAGTCTCTACCCCCGCGCTGCAGTGTAATGTAACTGGCTAATAGTCATTCCCGCACATTGCCCCGCTCCTCACCAGTTCCTGTAGGCTCTGTGCTGAAGTCTTCCAGACATGGCGATGAGTCATGAGGTGAAAATCTTCAGTCAGTACCCCACTGTGCGCTGTCTGTCCTTGCTGAAGTCTTCCAGACATGGCGATGAGTCATGAGGTGAAAATCTTCAGTCAGTACCCCACTGTGCGCTGTCTGTCCTTGCTGAAGTCTTCCAGACATGGCGATGAGTCATGAGGTGAAAATCTCATCAGTCCACGTGCCTTCGTCCGAAGTCTCACCGCGTGAGTCATGACGTAATCTCAGTCAGTACCCCACTGTGCGCTGTCTGTAATGATGGCCGCCTCACAGCTCCAGACTTCTCACAGGGGCGGGCTGTACAATGACACGTGTGAGGGGGAAGCCTTCCTCATGTGCTGTCATCTGCATAATGGCTCCTACACCACTGTGCCCAATAAACTATTGGCAGACAGTGCAGGGAAATACACACAGCCCCTAAAATAATACCTGGACCACTACTAATTCATATCTTACTGTCTTAAGGTACTGCCACACTAAACAATCCCGCTAGCGATCACGATAACGACGCATACTAATGCGATCGCTAGCGGGATTGTTTCTATATCGCTGATAGCGGCTTAACTTAGCGATATCGTTAAGGACGCTATCGCGGTTAGCGATCTCCTTAACGACTTTAGCGGTACAAAAGTACCGCTAAATCGCTAAGAAAGGTGCCACACTCAGCGATATATACTTACCCAGCGGGAGCGCCGACGAGAAAATAGGGTCCGGAACGATGTCAGAGCGAGATCACAGCAGGATCTCAGCAGGGGCCACGTCGCTGACAGATGCCGCACACAACAACATCGCTAACGGGATCGCTAAATAGTGACGTTTTTTAGCGATCCCGTTAGCGATGTTGTTTAGTGTGGCATACCCTTTATTCTCAAATTCTTTAATGGGTATATTGCAAAGTATTTGTAAAAAACAAGCAACTTTGCAATTAGCTTCATATTAAAGAGAATCTGTCACCCATTTTTTGTGATATCATGTAAAGATATCACTCAATTGTGTGTCACATAAGCATTCTAGCAGTAATTTTGTTCCCCCCACCTTTGATGCATAAATACCTTTTTTTATCTCTCTTGCGATGTATGTAAACCTCCGTGGTCCGGTCCGATGTGCGGGGCTTATTCTCCTCCTCCCCCCCACCTCGGCTTGCTGTACGTATTTTGATCTGTGAATATCACAGATCCTGTAGGGTTTCCGCGCGTGCGCAGTATGCTTTGCCATGCATGCATGGGAAGACTTCCGGGCATAGATCGTAATGTAAAATACTGGCGCATGCGCAATACTAATTATATGCTTTTCCCACAGTTGGGCAAAGCTTACTGCGCACGCGTGAGAAGCCTTTTCAATGCGCACGCGCGCCAACACTACATGGACGCAGGAATAAGAAGAAAGAAATGCGTAAATCAAGACAGGAGGGGAGAGAGAAGGAGAATAAGCCCCGACCATCAGACCAGGCCGCAGAGATTTACATACATCACAAGAGAGAATAAAAAAGGTATTTCTGCATCAAAGGTGAGGTCAGGGGGAGCAAAAGTACTGCTAGACTGCTTATGTGACACACAATTGTATGATATCTTTACATTATATCACAAAAAATGGGTGACAGATTCCCTTTAAGGGGATTTTCTGAGCAGCACAATAAAAATAGTATTGAAAAAAGCAACAGAGAATCTAGTGGGGACATGACACAAGTGTACAAATTAGGCCGGAGTCACACTAGCGAGAAATACGGATGAGTGCTATACGAGAAAAAATCGCATTGCACTTGGACCAATGTTAATCTATGGGGCAGCTCCCATCAGCCAATTTTTTTCTTGGCCGTTTTATACGTGTGAGTGAAATTGCAGCATGCTGCGATTTGCACCGTATTACGGCTGAGACTCGCCAATGCAAGTCTATGGGGCAAGAAAAATACGAATTACACACGGACCATCAGTGTGACTTGCGAGAAATACGCACCGGTGTCCTTTAGAAAAGCCGGCAATTCAGTGCGGTATACTGTAAAATCACACTGACAGGTTTAATAAAGAATCAAAGAATAGATAAATATACACATAGAATACATATATATATATATATAATATATATATATACTAGCTGAAGAGCCCGGCGCTGCCCGAGCATAGTAACCAACTACGGTTAGTTATAACAAATTATAACGATTATATCTATATATATAAGCTGAGTGCATAGCCCCCCCCCCACTCCGCATAGCCACATTCACTATAATATCCCACACAATCCCGTCAGCCAGAGCTTCCGGACTACTACCCTAATATCCCACATCGTCCCGTCAGCCAGAGCCACCAGACTACAACCCCTAATATCCCGCATCATCCCGTCAGCCAGAGCCATCGGACAACTACCACTAGTATCCCACATCATCCCGTCAGAGCCACCAGACTACTACATGTGAACATTAATCCCTTAAAAGCAAAACCTTAATGATATTAAAAACACCATCCCAGTGAAAAACCGGGTTATGATACCCAAATTAATAGACCAAAAAATACAATTTGCCTGTGGATACCGTACGACATTCCTGGATGTCCCTACCTAACCGTGGAGGTTGGCACCCTAAAAGTACGATCTGGCGCCCCCACTCAACGTGGGCTATCCCTCACTCCCCTGTTAAGGCTCTATTGCTACAGGTAGGAAAACAATATCCAAATAGACAGAGATGAAGAGAGCCTTTTCTTAAATTTAAAAGCCCACAATATATAACCTAGGGTATCTTTCAGACAATTAGATATTAAAAAACACACATAACCCACTTCATATTATTGCCTCATGATAATATGTACTATTGCTAGGTTCAATAAATCAACATAAGTAGCACCATCAGAGAGAGGAGCGACCATAGATAAATACACTCCTTCTTATACTATGCAGCTCTGTAGTAAAATTAATTATACTCCACAGGACCATCGCCTGATAGTGCACCATAGAACATATTGAACAGTTATACAAAGAAAGAGGTAAACTTAACATGAGCTGGGCGAGGGATAGTCCACGTTGAGTAGGGGCGCCAGATCGTACTTTTAGGGTGCCAACCTCCACGGTTAGGTAGGGACATCCAGGAATATCGTAGGGTATCCACAGGCAAATTGTATTTTTTGGTCTATTAATTTGGGTATCATAACCCAGTTTTTGTCACTGGGATGGTGTTTTTTAATATCATTAATTAAAGTTTTGCTTTTTAAGGGATTAATGTTCACATGTTCTGTTTATCTCTTAAACCCAATTTGATTTTGAATACCACCAGACTGCTACCCTT
>JARQOD010001821.1:0-65226 GCA_033576555.1 Oophaga sylvatica | reverse complement strand
AAACATTTGCTTTGCATCTTTCCAGCTTGCCGAACTGCTTGCTCAGCCTATTTCAGCCAAATTGGAGGATTGCACACTTCACTGCAGGTGAGTCACATATGCAAACACATTTGTAAACATGCACTGCTTTTTCGTTGATTACTTAGCTCCACACACACAAGTGATACACCATTTCAAAGGTAAACTTGTCCCCTTCAGCAAGAAAAGAGCCAAACAAACCACACATCCACAATTTGATCACACAATACAGTTTAAACATTAATTTTCATAAACCTGCAGTAAGGAAAAATGACCTGCAGGTGGCACCACACTACCCCAAAACACACTACCACAAAAGCTGCTTACAGACATCACAAACAAATCCAAACATTTGCCTTGGGGGATTTCCAGCTTGCCAAACTGCTTGACCAGCCTATTTCAGCCAAATTGGAGGATTGCACAACTGCAGGTGAGGTACATATGTATACACATTTGTAAATATGCACTGTCTATTGAATTGCTCACTTGCTCCGTTCATACTCCATCCACACAAACAAATGATACACCATTTGAAAGGTCAAATGACCCGCAGGTGGCAGCCACTACTACCCAAAGCACACTACCACAAAGCTGCTTACAGACATCACAAACAAATCCAAACATTTGCCTTAGGGTCTTACCAGCTTGCCCAAGTGCTTGCCCAGCCTATTTTAGCCAAATTGGAGGATTGCACACTTCACTGCAGGTGAGTCACATATATAAACACATTTGTAAACATGCACTGCTTTTTCGCTGATTACTTTGCCCTACACACACAAATGATACACCATTTCAAAGGTAAACTTGCCCCCTTCAGCAAGAAAAGAGCCAAACAAACCACACATTCACGATTTTATCACTAAATACAGTTTAAACATTCATTTTCGTAAACTTGCAGAAAGAAACAATGACCTGCAGGTGGCACCTCAACCGGAAGACATTTTTTGGCCTCTACTTATCAAACCAATTTATTGTATTACCAATCTACATATATAAATACCGAATGATACCACTTCATGAATAAATACAACTATATGGACAACATAAAATTAAGTAAACTTAAATCATAATATGTGCCTAGTTGTATGGATAATTATAGGGGATATTCGCTAGAAGCAGAACACAACAGAGGAAAAATAAACGAATAAATACCCAAAGATGTAAATGTAAAAAATATACAATTTTATTGGTAAATACATAAAACAGGGGTAAGGAAACAAGGGGGTAGAGGAGTCAATTGACCTTACGCCAAATGTTGGACAGGGACAGCAGGAGTCAATTGCTTAACCAGTATTGTATTGAAAAGGAGGGATAATGCAGAAAAATATTCATATATGTTGGACATTTACAGAAATATTGCACTAATCCCAACAAAGAATCTTTACTAATAGTAAACATGTGCTAATATGGCTATAATGGCATTGATGTATCACAAAGCATATTTATGGTTAACAATGCAGATCACAGTGATCATAAGCAATGTGGATATGTTGCACATCAACATAGTCAGAAAATATAGATCGCAATAGCCATAGGTAGCGTGGGCAGACTAAATGTCAGCAGGATAGGCATGATCCATGATTCAATATAGTAGCTAACACAAATTACCTTAGCACATGTACAGCAGTGACAACCCGGTGCGCCCTCCCCGACGCGCGTTTCGGCAGATTGCCTTTCTCAAGGGGTGATGGGAGATAGGGGTGGAGAAGTATAAAAAGAAATAGCCCACCAATAGAATAGCCCAGTACAGGACCACGTGATCGAAGTGTTTAATTGCCTACAGCACAGATAATTAGTCCTAAAGAGGCATAACATTGCTATGGTTACAGGCTGTGATCACTTCCCATGCGTCACAATATCGCGAGACTTCCATGTTCACAGCTCGTCCATGAAGACGCGCACGTCGCGATGGCAACGCAGGACGCCAGGCGGCGTCGGCATCATGGTCACTGGTGACGTCACAGGTAACGCCCACAGGAGCATAAAGATGCCAAAGGCCGCCAGGCGCACAGCGCGCCACCGAGCATGCGCGTCAAGTACGAGGACAACTAGGTAAGTATAAGTAAAATATACCGCCCAGTAAGAGTGTCTGCGATATAGAAATAAGTTGACACATAAAGTGGACATATAGAGTCAATTTCAACATTATAATGATGATAACAAATAATAATATAAGCGGAAATCAATACAAGGTGACTAATGGATGAAAAAGCATGATAAGATAATACCGAACGCTCAACATGATAAACATAATGAATATAAGAGATAATAAGATGATATAATGAATTGATGGTAGCTTTGGTCCACATGGGAATTCAATAGAAGTCCAAGAAAATAGTAGTATAGCATCAACATGGTACAGCAGGGATATAATGTAGGTGGGAATGTACTAAAAGAGAGGAAATAGAATAAAAACAGTAAAAATCAACGAAACACCACAACATAAGAAATAAAGTCAAATACCAGCACTTGATTTAAAGAAACGGAACAAAACTAATGGCCTCATTCAGTCCTTTCGGATGGACAGTATCCAAGGTCCATATCCAGCGTGTTTCACGCTGTGCCAATTTTTGGCTTAAATTACCACCGCGTATGCCCGGTTCGATTATATCAATGCCCCTAAATCGAATCAACGAGCTGTCGCATCCGTGATGGATTTTAAAGTGTCTCGGTATGGTTCTAAGTGTGGTAGGATCATCATTGTCGGCCGCCGCCTGTATGCCCAATACATGTTCGCGAATACGAACTTTAAATTGTCGAGTCGTCATCCCTATGTAGATAAGGTTACAGGGACAAAGGGCAAAATAGACAACATATCGAGAGGTACAAGATATGTAACTTCTGATATCAAATTCCCTTGTCCCTGAGGAATTACAAAATACTTTTGTGCGGTCCATGTTGGGGCAGGCGACGCACCGACCACAAGGAGCACTACCACACCTAGAGGGACCCTGGTTGAAAAGACCAGACTTGGGGTCAGATCTATAATGACTAGGGACCAAATGGTCCCTAAGGTTCCTAGAGCGTCTCACAGTGATACTAGGCCTGTTCGGGAGAATTTGATTTAAGATGGAGTCAGTTTGAAGAATGGGCCAGGCTTTGTGCAGGCATTCTTTCATCTTAGCAAATTGTGCGTGATAGGTCGTAATGAACCTTGGGATGTTATCAATTTTCCTCTCTTTGTTTTTATATAGGAGAGAATGACGGGTAGTCCATTTTGCCCTATTGTAGGCTCGTTTAATGGCCCGTCTACTATAACCACGTTCATGAAATTTGTTACAGAGTTCAGTTGCCTGTAATTCAAAGTCAACTTCATTAGAACAAATTCTGCGCAAGCGCAGAAATTGTCCTACAGGGATGGAATTAATTAGAGGCCTTGGATGCGCGGAGGAGGCGTGAAGCAACATATTAGTAGATGTAGGTTTCCTAAAGATGCTAGTCTGGAGAGAGTCATGAGAGTCCCTCCAGACCAGTACATCCAGGAAACTAATTTTGTTCGCGTCACTCTGATGTGTAATATAAATGTTTTTATCATTGGTGTTGATCATATCAATAAATGAACTTAGTTCAATATCATTACCCTGCCAGATCATGAAAATGTCATCGATGTACCGCATCCAAAACGGGATGCGGTCCATCGATGAACCAGGATCTGGCAGGGGGAGGTCCCTCTCCCACAGCCCCAGGAACAAGTTGGCGTATGCAGGGGCAAAGGAAGCCCCCATAGCTGTGCCCTGGAGCTGTAGGTAGAAGGACCCCTTGAAAGTAAAGAAATTATGGGTTAACGAAAATTCAAGGAGTTCCAGGATCAGGCAGATGATGTCCACAGGAAAACTGGACATTTTTAGAAAATAGCTGGTAGCCGCCAGCCCATCTGTGTGTTTAATATTGGTGTATAAAGATTCTACATCACCTGTCACTAGTAAAGTGTCCTTATCCACATGGAGACCATCAACCCTCTTCAGGAACTCCCCGGTGTCCAAAAGGAATGATGGTAAACTCTCAACGAGGGGTTGGAGCTTAGAGTCAATCCAATGGTTGACTTTCTCCAAATAGTTACCAGAGCCAGATATGATTGGACGTCCTGGGGGAACCTCCCGGTTCTTATGTATTTTAGGTAATAGGTACAAAGTTGAAATAGTTGGTTCATGCACCTGTAGTGCCAAGGCCAGATCCTTTGTGATAGTGCCATGGTGTACCGCTGAATCTAATATTTTCTTTAATTTGATCACAAAAGATGACAAGGGGTTAAACGTAAGACATTTATAGCAATTGGTATTATTAAGTTGCTTAAATGCCTCTTTTTCATAGAGGGACTTAGGCGATATAACTATATTACCCCCCTTGTCAGCTGGCTTTAGCACCACATCCGGGAGGTCCCGCAGGACGTCCAATCTATCACGCTCATCTCTGGTTAAGTTATCATTGACAATACCCTCGGGACATTCATGAATTCCCTAGTAACAACCTGGACAAAGAGATCGATTGGTGCGCAGGATGTTAGTGGGGGAAATTTTTTGGATTTAACCCTAATTTGTGAAGGAATCTTACCTCCTTCTCCAAGTTCGTGTTCAATGGCAAGCTCCTCCAGATCTTGTAGTGCTATCTGTTCCTTCTCTGTAGAGAACAGATTTTGTAAATGAGGGTTATGAAAATATCTTTTAAACATTAGAGATCGAGCAAATAAGTGTAGGTCCTTAATTGCTGTAAATGTGTCAAATCTGGATTTTGGGGAGAAAGTTAGACCTCTAGACAATAATGCCAAGTCAGTATTGGTTAAGACATGGGAGCTAAGATTAATTACCTTATTGTCATGTTTTCTCACTTCAGGGGATTTATATTGCATCCGTTTATATGGATGAAAGTTCATATCTCTTGGTTTTTTAGATGATCGCGGACCAGACCGCGTTGTCATAGATGAAGAGGACCAGTCAGATAGGTCACTCATAGAAGAGAGAGAACTTGCCGATGGTGCCCCTGGTAGATTGGAATTCTGGGTATTCGGCCTTCTCCACAGATAGACCCTTTTATTGGTAAAGTCATTCGAATCCCTTTGTAATTTAGAGGATTGAACATCCTGGATTCTCTTCACACAGCTGTCAAGATTTTTTCCAATACGAGATTCATAGCTTGCCAATTTCTCCACAGAACATTTAGATTTTAAATTACACTGCGCATCATCAATCTCCTTATCAAGGTCTAAAATGGTTTGAGAATTCAGATTGACCAACAATTGCATCAGAGTGAGAGAACATGTGCTACACGCCTCCTCCCAATTTTTAACAAATTCATCATCATTTACAGGAAATGCAGGTATGGCTCGCACTCTTAGCCCTCTAGGAATCATTTTACACATAATGTACTTCTCCAAAAACGCTCTATTCCACCAGATTTTTGTCCGTTTAATCAGTAGTTTCTCAATTTCAAAAGCAAGAATATCAGAAGATTGATCCACTGATGGCTGGGCCTCGCTCACACCCGTTCCAAACACCTGATCAATTTGACCGAGCCAGGTTTTGTCCCTGGCTCTAAAATCCATATTCAGAAGAACAGAAAAACCTGTGCAAAACACAGCAAATAATAAATGATACCACTTCATGAATAAATACAACTATATGGACAACATAAAATTAAGTAAACTTAAATCATAATATGTGCCTAGTTGTATGGATAATTATAGGGGATATTCGCTAGAAGCAGAACACAACAGAGGAAAAATAAACGAATAAATACCCAAAGAGGCATTTAGGCAACTTAATAATACCAATTGCTATAAACGTCTTACGTTTAACCCCTTGTCATCTTTTGTGATCAAATTAAAGAAAATATTAGATTCAGCGGTACACCATGGCACTATCACAAAGGATCTGGCCTTGGCACTACAGGTGCATGAACCAACTATTTCAACTTTGTACCTATTACCTAAAATACATAAGAACCGGGAGGTTCCCCCAGGACGTCCAATCATATCTGGCTCTGGTAACTATTTGGAGAAAGTCAACCATTGGATTGACTCTAAGCTCCAACCCCTCGTTGAGAGTTTACCATCATTCCTTTTGGACACCGGGGAGTTCCTGAAGAGGGTTGATGGTCTCCATGTGGATAAGGACACTTTACTAGTGACAGGTGATGTAGAATCTTTATACACCAATATTAAACACACAGATGGGCTGGCGGCTACCAGCTATTTTCTAAAAATGTCCAGTTTTCCTGTGGACATCATCTGCCTGATCCTGGAACTCCTTGAATTTTTGTTAACCCATAATTTCTTTACTTTCAAGGGGTCCTTCTACCTACAGCTCCAGGGCACAGCTATGGGGGCTTCCTTTGCCCCTGCATACGCCAACTTGTTCCTGGGGCTGTGGGAGAGGGACCTCCCCCTGCCAGATCCTGGTTCATCGATGGACCGCATCCCGTTTTGGATGCGGTACATCGATGACATTTTCATGATCTGGCAGGGTAATGATATTGAACTAAGTTCATTTATTGATATGATCAACACCAATGATAAAAACATTTATATTACACATCAGAGTGACGCGAACAAAATTAGTTTCCTGGATGTACTGGTCTGGAGGGACTCTCATGACTCTCTCCAGACTAGCATCTTTAGGAAACCTACATCTACTAATATGTTGCTTCACGCCTCCTCCGCGCATCCAAGGCCTCTAATTAATTCCATCCCTGTAGGACAATTTCTGCGCTTGCGCAGAATTTGTTCTAATGAAGTTGACTTTGAATTACAGGCAACTGAACTCTGTAACAAATTTCATGAACGTGGTTATAGTAGACGGGCCATTAAACGAGCCTACAATAGGGCAAAATGGACTACCCGTCATTCTCTCCTATATAAAAACAAAGAGAGGAAAATTGATAACATCCCAAGGTTCATTACGACCTATCACGCACAATTTGCTAAGATGAAAGAATGCCTGCACAAAGCCTG
Source organism: Oophaga sylvatica (assembly GCA_033576555.1). Classification (NCBI taxonomy): domain Eukaryota; kingdom Metazoa; phylum Chordata; class Amphibia; order Anura; family Dendrobatidae; genus Oophaga; species Oophaga sylvatica. The sequence continues at coordinate 58,262 of JARQOD010001821.1, read as the reverse complement.
GCCCATTCTTCAAACTGACTCCATCTTAAATCAAATTCTCCCGAACAGGCCTAGTATCACTGTGAGACGCTCTAGGAACCTTAGGGACCATTTGGTCCCTAGTCATTATAGATCTGACCCCAAGTCTGGTCTTTTCAACCAGGGTCCCTCTAGGTGTGGTAGTGCTCCTTGTGGTCGGTGCGTCGCCTGCCCCAACATGGACCGCACAAAAGTATTTTGTAATTCCTCAGGGACAAGGGAATTTGATATCAGAAGTTACATATCTTGTACCTCTCGATATGTTGTCTATTTTGCCCTTTGTCCCTGTAACCTTATCTACATAGGGATGACGACTCGACAATTTAAAGTTCGTATTCGCGAACATGTATTGGGCATACAGGCGGCGGCCGACAATGATGATCCTACCACACTTAGAACCATACCGAGACACTTTAAAATCCATCACGGATGCGACAGCTCGTTGATTCGATTTAGGGGCATTGATATAATCGAACCGGGCATACGCGGTGGTAATTTAAGCCAAAAATTGGCACAGCGTGAAACACGCTGGATATGGACCTTGGATACTGTCCATCCGAAAGGACTGAATGAGGCCATTAGTTTTGTTCCGTTTCTTTAAATCAAGTGCTGGTATTTGACTTTATTTCTTATGTTGTGGTGTTTCGTTGATTTTTACTGTTTTATTCTATTTCCTCTCTTTTAGTACATTCCCACCTACATTATATCCCTGCTGTACCATGTTGATGCTATACTACTATTTTCTTGGACTTCTATTGAATTCCCATGTGGACCAAAGCTACCATCAATTCATTATATCATCTTATTATCTCTTATATTCATTATGTTTATCATGTTGAGCGTTCGGTATTATCTTATCATGCTTTTTCATCCATTAGTCACCTTGTATTGATTTCCGCTTATATTATTATTTGTTATCATCATTATAATGTTGAAATTGACTCTATATGTCCACTTTATGTGTCAACTTATTTCTATATCGCAGACACTCTTACTGGGCGGTATATTTTACTTATACTTACCTAGTTGTCCTCGTACTTGACGCGCATGCTCGGTGGCGCGCTGTGCGCCTGGCGGCCTTTGGCATCTTTATGCTCCTGTGGGCGTTACCTGTGACGTCACCAGTGACCATGATGCCGACGCCGCCTGGCGTCCTGCGTTGCCATCGCGACGTGCGCGTCTTCATGGACGAGCTGTGAACATGGAAGTCTCGCGATATTGTGACGCATGGGAAGTGATCACAGCCTGTAACCATAGCAATGTTATGCCTCTTTAGGACTAATTATCTGTGCTGTAGGCAATTAAACACTTCGATCACGTGGTCCTGTACTGGGCTATTCTATTGGTGGGCTATTTCTTTTTATACTTCTCCACCCCTATCTCCCATCACCCTTGAGAAAGGCAATCTGCCGAAACGCGCGTCGGGGAGGGCGCACCGGGTTGTCACTGCTGTACATGTGCTAAGGTAATTTGTGTTAGCTACTATATTGAATCATGGATCATGCCTATCCTGCTGACATTTAGTCTGCCCACGCTACCTATGGCTATTGCGATCTATATTTTCTGACTATGTTGATGTGCAACATATCCACATTGCTTATGATCACTGTGATCTGCATTGTTAACCATAAATATGCTTTGTGATACATCAATGCCATTATAGCCATATTAGCACATGTTTACTATTAGTAAAGATTCTTTGTTGGGATTAGTGCAATATTTCTGTAAATGTCCAACATATATGAATATTTTTCTGCATTATCCCTCCTTTTCAATACAATACTGGTTAAGCAATTGACTCCTGCTGTCCCCTGTCCAACATTTGGCGTAAGGTCAATTGACTCCTCTACCCCCTTGTTTCCTTACCCCTGTTTTATGTATTTACCAATAAAATTGTATATTTTTTACATTTACATCTTTGGGTATTTATTCGTTTATTTTTCCTCTGTTGTGATATATAAATACCGGTCTGTGTTCATCATCTCATGAAATACATTTACATTTGACTAGCTTGCTTTTTCTGAAATTGCCTGCGCCCCCGACGACCAATGTGCAAAAATTTCACACGGGCCAAGCTATTTAAGTAAAATATGAAAAATAATTTAAAAAGGTTTGGTATTTCCACTTTTAAACACTAGGGGGAGCAACTGCTGAAATTTGACATGAAAACCTAGTGTACAACTAGCTCACATAACTGCAGTAAATATGGGAGAGATCGGATCACATATGTGTGACATCACTTCTGTCCTCCCCTTCTGGGTGTTTGTAAAAGAAGAGGATGAAATTTAGGATCACAGTGAGAATACATTTTGTTGGTGACTACAAAGTGATACCGACAAGTAGACAGCGGCACAGAAGACAGCCGGCAGCATCGTTTCTGTTAGTTGTCATTAACTGGGGTTAGATACATGGAGTGTTATCACACACTGGGATTATTCGCAGCACGTGATACATTACACGTATCTAGACATAATGATATTAGATAAAGTGATCGGGAGCGTATCGCTCATGATGGGATTAAAGACAGCGGTCTCGGGAATATCGCGCATGATGGGATTTGATATCTTTAAACTTTATTCTGTATTTGTTACTGCTGCGATCATCTGATCTCTTCTATTATATATAGTAAAATACACATGCATGCTCATACACACAGTAAAAAAACCCACATGCACGTTCATACACAGGAAAATACACATGCACGCTCATATACATGCACGCACAGGTAAACACACATGAACGCTTCACACAGGAAAATGCACATGCACGTTCACAGGAAAACACACATGCATGCTCACACACAGGAAAATAAACACGCACGTTTACACACATACACAGGAAAACACATGCACGCTCACACATGCAGGTTCACACACTGGAAAATACACATGCACTCGCACATGAAGGTACACATGCACACTCACAGAAAAATACACATGCATGCTCACACATAGGAAATACACATGCACACTCACAAACAGGAAAATACATATGCACGCTCACACAAACAGGAAAATACACATGCACGCTCACACACACAGGATAATACACATGCATGCTCACACACACAGGATAATACACATGCATGCTCACACACAGTGTGTACAGAGCACAACAGTGTGATGATCTCCCTGCTGTGCTCTGAACAGACCTGGCGGGGAGAGGTGCAGCCTGTATTGTACTACTAATTACAGGCTGCGATCACTACAGATTCTCACCCTGGACCTACACTCCCCGGCATCTTCTCCTCCCATGCAGCTCCTGCCATCGCACGCACGTGCGATGACAGGGGAAAATTAAGCCCACAAAATGGGCTACAACAAAATGGCCGTGATCTCCACCCACAGCTGTGACCTGGACAGCCCAGGGCGCGTGCCCAGATCACAGCTAAGCGGTAAGAGGCAGCCTCAATGCTAGTGATGTGGTCGGTGTCCAACCGCAGGCTCTTTTATGCCCATGGCTGCCGTGAGGTGTGGAAATGTCGTGCTTAGACATTTACACCCCCACCAATGAAAATGGCAGCCTACAGTGGCCAAATAAAAAAAATAAAAAAAATTTGTTCATTTGATTTTGTATTAAAAAATGATTATATAATCAATAATAATTCATACAAAAATTAAAATCACAGCACTTTCAAGCATGTGTAAAAAAGGTAAATACGCATCCGCTAATTTGCATAATAGGTACTGACACTATGCAGCGTCGAAACCGCAGCAGATCCTGAACGTGGGAATGTACCCTAAGGCTATGGTTCCACGGTCCGGAACCATAGCGCTTTTGACGGAGCGGAAATTCCGCTCCGTCTAAGCCCCGCCCCCTTTCTGACGCGCGATCTTTCCGGAGGTGTTCAGGACACCTCCGGAACACCTCCGGAAAGAACGCAGGGCTACATAGCCCTGTGTAATATTCTGTTGCGGCGACGCAGCGTCGCCGCAATACGCGAGGACATGCTGCGGTCTGAAAAGACGCGCCGCATGTCCGTTTACGCAGGTTTGCCACCTGCGTATTGTTACGCATAGTGGAGACGGGATTTCTTGAAATCCCCTCCACTATGCTGTAACATCTGGACGCTGCGTGTTTGGCGCTGCGCCAGCGCACAGCGCCAAACACGCAGCGTTTCCTGACCGTGGAAACTCACCCTAATGCAGTGATGTTGAGTACCAGCACAAGCAGAAATCTAAGTCAGCCTTTTTGTGACTTTCCCTTGTGGAGTCCTAGGGGTTGTAATGCGACCCCTCTTTCACCTGAATTATGCTGTGATGTACCATAGAAACAGCACAGTGATTTTTGGCCACGTGACATGTGTCGTGGCTAAAGTCAGTGTAGCCCAGGTCTTACAAGGTCTAGCACCCTAACAGAACATGCCACTGTCAAACTTCTTGCATACGAATACATAACAAATAAGATTACAAAATTGTTATTGCAGTAATTGTACAGATCTGGAGAATACGGTTTCCAGGTTTTCTTTATCACATAACTGCTCTAAAAACAAAACTTAAAAAAATGATGGCAGAATAATTTTTTCACACCACTTGAGACATTTTTTCCCCATTTTTCATTACAGTATATGGCAAAAGAGATGGTGCGATTGAAAACTAGAACTTGTCCGGTAAAATAACTAGCTCTAGTACAGCTATGTCGGAAAATAAAAAAAATATGACTCTTAAGGTACTGCCACACTAAACAATCCCGCTAGCGATCACGATAACGACGCATACTAATGCGATCGCTAGCGGGATTGTTTCTATATCGCTAAGTGCGGCCACATTTAGCGATATAGTTAATGACGCTATCGCCGTTAGCGATCTTCTTAACGACTTTAGCGGTACAAAAGTACCGCTAAATCGCTAAGAAAAGGTGCCACACTAGCGATATATACTTACCCAGCGGGAGCGCCGACGAGAAAATAGGGTCCGGAGCGATTCCAGCGACGAGCGAGATCACAGCAGGAAGCTCGTCGCTGGCAGATGCCGCACTGAACAACATCGCTAACGGGATCGCTAAATAGTGACGTTTTTTAGCGATCCCGTTAGCGATATTGTTCAGTGTGGCATACCCTTTAGAAGAAGGAAAAAGCGAAAGTGCAAACAATGAAATAATCAGCAGGTGGGGAAAGGGGTTACATGCTACAGCTAAACACTAATCAAAATCCTGTGATGACCTAAAGGGCTTTCCACAATTTCCAGCCACACAGGGGCCAGCAAGTAGGCAGATAAGGATCTTTGCTAGTCTGGAGTGGACCAAACTGTGGAGACTTCTCATGTTTTATTTCCATAATTTTTTTTAAATGGGGCAAGTAAAATAATGCAACAAATCTACCTATATTACAAATACACCACATCAAAAAAATGAAAAAGAGAGCTATGCTACCATAAAATTTTTTAATTTTATTAATGAAACATTAAAAAAAATTCACAAAAATATTAAAAATGGAGGAAACCAAGTGCAATTAAAGCAATCACTGGAGGAAAATTTGTACTGACCCATTATTATTATACGTCAAAAAATTTAATCAATTCATTGCAAAAAATACAAATACATATCATGACCATAAAATGCAAATAGTGCAAAAACAGAGCTGGAGACCAGCTTCCAAATAAATAGTAATATCACTTATAGGTTATATGAAATAAAGTGCAATGGGTGAAAGATTGGTGCTGAAAATATGCATACATGAATGTGTATACTAAATATATTAAATCAATACAAATGCTGCTCACAAATGGGTTAAGCAATTTTCCTGTAAGATACAATGTCTGTAGCTAAATGCCTCTATCTGCATCAAAAAGTGTACTGCGAAAAGGAATGCAAACGTGCAAAGAGGGACAGAGCAAGAGACTTGGCCATATTTACCTCCAGTGTGCTGTGGCACTCCGACGCGCGTTTCGCTTTGAGCACGTACTAAGAAGAAGCTCAATGCGCGTCGGAGTGCCACAGCACACTGGAGTCAAATATATATATATGCTATATATTTCGCTACTTCCACAATCTGTCGGATTTGCTGCTCATTTCTTTATGCAGAACACTTATGAGCAGCTATGGCCTCTTTCACACTTCCGCCCCCGGCATTTTGCCGCAGCGCTGATGCGCCGCATGCGGCTTTTTTCGCATTAACATGCATTAGCGCCGGATGGCGCCGCATGTCAGTGCGTTGCATGCGGTTTTGTCCGGATGCGGCGCAAATGTACATTGCGGCGGCCGGACAAAACGCTGCATGTAACGTTTTTTGTTTTTGCCGGATGGTTTCTGATGTCTCCGAGCATCAGAAACCATCCGGCAAAAAAACGCATGCGGCAGCCGGCGGTGCATCAGGTTTTCTGATGCGGCGCTGCGGCAAAATGCCGGGGACGCCGTCAGGCGCCCGCCGGAAGTGTGAAAGAGGCCTTACATGCAGCGTTTTGTCCGGCCGCCTCAATGTACATTTGCGCCGCATCCGGACAAAACCGCATGCAACGCATTGACATGCGGCGCCATCCGGCGCTAATGCATGTCAATGCGAGAAAAGCCGCATGCGGCGCATCACATTTTCTGATGCGGCGCTGCGGCTAAATGCCGGAGGCGCCGGATGTGTGAAAGAGACCTATGCCGCCAATTTGTGCCCGCTCTTCCCGCCAATTTGTGCCCCCTCTTCCCGCCAATTTGTGCCCGCTCTTCCCGCCAATTTGTGCCCGCTCTTCCCGCCAATTTGTGCCCCCTCTTCCCGCCAATTTGTGCCCCCTCTTCCCGCCAATTTGTGCCCCCTCTTCCCGCCAGTTTGTGCCCGCTCTTCAAGCCAGTTTGTGCCCGCTCTTCAAGCCAGTTTGTGCCCGCTCTTCCAGCTATTTTGTGAACGCTCCCTCCGCCATTTACTGTGCATGGGCAGGCTTATGTTTTCCCGCCGAAATCGCCCGCAGTCATTGTATATCACCCGCCGCAGTTGCAGCAGAACTGCGCAACTATAATCACCGGCATAGCAGACTTCTGCCATACAACCTTTATCATGCAAACAACTTCTAGGAGGAACGAACTACACTAATAAAAGTCTCTACCCCCGCGCTGCAGTGTAATGTAACTGGCTACTAGTCATTCCCGCACATTGCCCCGCACCTCACCAGTTCCTGTAGGCTCCTTGCTGAGGTCTTCCAGACATGGCGATGAGTCATGAGGTGAAAATCTTTAGTCAGCACCCCTCTGTGCTCATCTTCATCGGCGCTGTCTGTAATGATGGCCGCCTCACAGCTCCAGACTTATCACAGGGGGCGGGCTGTACAATGACACGTGTGAGGGGGAAGGCCTTCCTCATGTCCTGTCATCTATAACTGCATAATGGCTCCTACACCACTATGCACAATAAACTATTGGCAGACAGTGCAGGGAAATACACACAGCCCCTAAAATAATACCTGGCCCACTACTAATTCATATCTTATTGTCTTATTCTCAAATTCTTTAATGGGTATATTGCAAAGTATTTATAAAAACAAGCATCTTTGCATGAATTAGCTTCATATTAAAGGCAATCTGTCACCCATTTTTTGTGATATCATGTAAAGATATCACTCAATTGTGTGTCACATAAGCATTCTAGCATAAATACCTTTTTTTATCTCTCTTGCGATGTATGTAAACCTCCGTGGTCCGGTCCGATGTTCGGGGGCTTATTCTCTCCTCCCCTCCTCGGCTGGCTGTACGTATTTTGATCTGTGAATATCACAGATCCCGTAGGGTTTCCGCGTGTGCGCAGTATGCTTTGCCATGCATGCATGGGAAGACTTCCAGGGCATAGAACGTAATGTAAAATACCGGCGCATGCGCAATACTGATTATATGCTTTTCCCACAGTTGGGCAAAGCATACTGCGCACGCGTGAGAGGCCTTTTCAATGCGCACGCGCGCCAACACTACGTGGACGCAGGAATAAGAAGAAAGAAATGCGTAGAGCAAGACAGGAGGGGGGGAGAAGGAGAACAAGCCCCGACCATCAGACCGGACCACAGAGATTTACATACATCACAAGAGAGATAAAAAAGGTATTTATGCATCAAAGGTGAGGGTCAGGGGGGAGCAAAAGTGCTGCTATAATGCTTATGTGACACACAATTGAATGATATCTTTACATGATATCACAAAAAAATGGGTGACAGATTCCCTTTAGGGCCTGTGCACACATTGCGGATTTGCCTGCGGATTTTTCCGCGCCGAAACCGCACCTCTTGGCAGAAACCGCAGGTGCGGTTTTGGCGCGGTTTTTGGCGCGGTTTTGACGCGGTTTTTCTCATGCGGTTTTTCTCATGCGGTTTTTACAGCTAAATAAAGATATGTTGTTTAACAAAAAAAAGATTTGTGATGTAATTTCTTGTCCAACCTCCTCTTTTACATTTGTCCAACCCACACTCCATTACACACACACAGATAGAGATAGGCTGGCGTCACACTTGCGAGTGTGATGCGAGTAAGTCGCACGACTTTCTCGCATCAACACCCGACACGGCCGCCCGCTCTCGGACCTGAGTGTGCGGCTGCATGTATTTCTATACATGTATTTCTATGCAGCCGCACACTCGGGTCCGAGAGCGGGCGGCCGTGCCGGGTGTTGATGCGAGAAAGTCGTGCGACTTACTCGCATCACACTCGCAAGTGTGACGCCGGCCATAGATAGATAATAGATACCAGTAGTTATATAGATAAAAAATACATAGATAGATGGATAATAGATAGTTAGAAATATATATAGAATGATAGATATAGAGATAGACAGAAAGATATATAGGTAGATAGATAGAATGGTACATAAATAGTTAAAGACACACACGCGTATACATGCACAAAATAACGCAAGTTAATAAAAAAAAAAATATAGGAAAAAAAATGGCGTGGGCTCCTGCGCAATTTTCTGCGCCAGAGGGGAAAGCAGACAGCCGGGGCCAATATTTCTAGCCTGGGAAGGGGTTAATACCCATGGAGCTTCCCAGGCTATGAATATCAGCCCGCAGCTAGCCTTCACTGGCTATTAAAATAGGGGGGCCCCCCCAAAAAAATGACGTGGGGTCCCCCTATAATTTATAGCCAGAAAGGCTAGGCAGACAGCTGCGGACTGATATTCATAGCCTAGGAAGGGGCCATGGATATTGGCGCCCCCCCTGGCTAAAAATACCAGCACCCAGCCGCCCCAGAATTGGCGCATCTGTACGATGCGCCAATTCCGGCACTTAGCCCCTCTCTTCCCACTCCCCTGTAGCGGGGGATATGGGGTAATAAGGGGTTAATATCACCTTGCTATTGTAAGGTGATACTAAGCCCGGTTAATAATAGAGAGGCGTCAATAAGACGCCTATCCATTATTAATCTTATATTAATAAAGGGTTAAAAAAAACACACACAAGAATAAATTATTTTAATGAAATAAAATACAACACGGTTTTCATATCTTTATTAAACACTCAGATCCAAGCGACGCCCTCGATCTCCTGTAAAAAAACGTAAAAAAATAAAACACCCGTATACTCCCTGTCCGACGCAGTCCAATTAATAACGAGTGTCCCACGACGGTCTCCCCTATAGAACGGTGACATCAGGTGATGCCACTGCTCTGTAGGGCCTCCAGTGATGCACTGACAGGAGACAATGGCTCCTGCAGTGCATCACTGAGTTCATTCTCTCACTTTATGGCAATGCTGCGTGGGAATTTTCTCACCCAGCATTGCCGTGAGAGAATGAACTGTCGTGACGTCATTCTCTCCCGGCGGCAGAGGCAGAGCGGTACAGATCGATGGCGTCGGGGAAGAGGTGAGTATGTACTCTATGTTATGTGTTGTATGTCATGTGTATGCTATATGTTCTGTATGTCATATATGTTATATGTTCTGTATGTCATGTGTATGTTATATGTTGTATGTCATGTGTATGTTATATGTTGTATGTCTGTGTTTATATGTTCTATGTCATGTTATGTTATATGTTCTGTATGTCATGTATGTTATATGTTCTGTATGTCATGTGTATGTTATATGTTGTATGTCATGTATGTTATATGTTCTGTATGTCATGTGTATGTTATATGTTCTGTATGTCATGTGTATGTTATATGTTGTATGTCATGTGTATGTTATATGTTCTGTATGTCATGTATGTTATATGTTCTGTATGTCATGTGTATGTTATATGTTCTGTATGTCATGTGTATGTTATATATTGTATGTCATGTGTATGTTATATGTTGTATGTCATGTGTATGTTATATGTTGTATGTCATGTGTATGTTATATGTCATGTGTATGTTATATGTTCTGTATGTCATGTGTATGTTATATGTTGTATGTCATGTGTATGTTATATGTCCTGTATGTCATGTGTATGTTATATGTTGTATGTCATATGTATGTTATATGTTCTGTATGTCATGTGTATGTTATATGTCATGTGTATGTTATATGTTCTGTATGTCATGTGTATGTTATATGTTCTGTATGTCATGTGTATGTTACATGTTGTATGTCATGTGTATGTTATATGTTGTATGTCATGTGTATGTTATATGTTCTGTATGTCATGTGTATGTTATATGTTGTATGTCATGTGTATGTTATATGTCATGTATGTTATATGTTGTATGTCATGTAATTTTTTTTTTTTACATTCAGCACATTAGCCGGATGATGGGACTACTACTGTCCCATCATTGGCTAATGTGTCAGTCACTGTAGCAGGCATCGCCGGATGGGACTTGTAGTCCCATCCGACGATGCCTGCATACACTGAGACACGCACACAGGCCCGCACACCGCCGCACATACACAGCCCCGCACACCGATCGCGCACACAGCACCGCACACTGATCGCGCACACAGACCCGCACACCGATCGCGCACACAGACCCGCACACCGATCACGCAGACACCGGCACACAATCACCGCCCACACACACAGCGCCGCACATTATACACGCCCACGCACCGCCCACACACATAGCGCCGCACACTATTCACGCCCACGCACCGCCCACACACTTCCCTCCTCCCGAACTGCAGCGGTTTCACCCGCAGCAAACCCGCAGATCTTTTTTAGATCTGCGGTTTGGCTGTGGAAGTGCCCGACTCAATGCAAGTCAATGGGCGCCGAACCGCTGCAGTTCCGCACAAAGAATTGACATGCTGCGGAAAATAAAACGCGGCTAAACCGCACGTTTTTTTCCGCAGCATGTGCACAGCAGACATGCGGTTCCCATTAGATTACATTGGTAGTGCACTGTGCTGCGGGTTGGTTGCGTTTCCGCTGCGTTAAAAAACGCAGCGGAAACGCATCTAAAACCGCAATGTGTGAACGGGGCCTTAAGGGGATTTTCTGAGCAGCACAATAAAAATAGTATTGAAAAAAGCAACAGAGAATCTAGTGGGGACATGACACAAGTGTACAAATTAGGCCGGAGTCATACTAGCGAGAAATACGGACGAGTGCTATACGAGAAAAAAATCGCATTGCACTCAGACCAATGTTAATCTATGGGGCAGCTCCCATCAGCCGATTTTTTTCTCAGCCGTATTATACGTGCGAGAGAAATTGCAGCATGCTGCTATTTGCACCGTATTACGGCCGAGACTCGCCAATGCAAGTCTATGGGGGCAAGAAAAATACGAATTACACACGGACCATCAGTGTGACTTGCGAGAAATACGCACCGGTGTCCTTTAGGCCTCTTTCACACATCCGTTGTGCGCCTGACGGCGCCCTCTAGCATTTTTTTGTCCAACCGCATCCGGCGAAATGTAATGCCGGATGCGTTTTTTTTGCATTGACTTTCATTAGCGCCGGATGGCGCCTGATGTCAGTACGTTGTTTCCGTTTTTGTCCGGATCCGGCGGAAATGTACATTCCGGCGGCCGGACAAAATGGAGCATGTAACGTTTTTTTTTGCCGGAGCTGCCTGATGTGCCTGAAGCGGCGCATCAGGCGGCCGGAAACAATAGAATTCAATGGAACCGGATCAGACTTTTGTGCAATCCGGCAAAAGTCTGATCCGGATTCTGGAAATCGAGGTCTACTACTACTACTACTACTACTACTACTACTACTACTTTTTCCAGTGTCTCCGGGCATCAGAAACCCTCTTTTTCTGGGTTCAAAAGTTCAGGTCGGATCCAGCAAAAAACCGGATCCGTTGCATCAGTTTTTTGTTTCAGCGCCGGATCCGTCCCTTCAGGCATAGGACGGATCATGCCTGATACAAAAAGACGGATGTGTGAAAGAGGCCTTAGAAAATCCGGCAATTCAGTGCGGTATACTGTAAAATCACACTGACCGGTTTAATAAAGAATCAAAAGAATAGATAAATATACACATAGAATACATATGTATATATATACAGTTAGGTCCATAAATATTTGGACAGAGACAACATTTATCTAATTTTGGTTCTAGACATTACCACAATGAATTTGAAACAAAACAAATCAGATGCAGTTGAAGTTCAGACTTTCAGCTTTCATTTGAGGGTATCCACATTAAAATTGGATGAAGGGTTTAGGAGTTTCAGCTCCTTAACATGTGCCACCCTGTTTTTAAAGGGACCAAAAGTAATTGGACAAATGACTCCAAGGCTATTTCATGGACAGGTGTGGGCAATCCCTTTGTTATGTCATTCTCAATTAAGCAGATGAAAGGGCCGGAGTTGATTTGAGGTGTGGTGTTTGCATTTGGAAGGTTTTGCTGTGAAGGAAACATGCGGTCACAGGAGCTCTCCATGCAGGTGAAACAAACCATCCTTAAGCTGTAAAAATAAAAAAAAAACATCCAAGAAATTGCTACAACATTAGAAGTGGCAAAATCTACAATTTGGTACATCCTGAGAAAGAAAGAAAGCACTGGTGAACTCATCAATCCAAAAAGACCTGGGAGCCCACGGAAGACAACAGTGGTGGATGATTGCCGCATACTTTCTTTGGTGAAGAAGAACCCGTTCACAACATCAACTGAAGTCCAGAACACTCTCAGTGAAGTAGGTGTATCTGTCTCTAAGTCAACAGTAAAGAGAAGACTCCATGAAAGTAAATACAAAGGGTTCACATCTAGATGCAAACCATTCATCAATTCCAAAAATAGACAGGCCAGAGTTAAATTTGCTGAAAAACACCTCCAGAAGCCAGCTCAGTTCTGGAAAAGTATTCTATGGACAGATGAGACAAAGATCAACCTGTACCAGAATGATGGGAAGCCAAAAGTTTGGAGAAGAAAGGGAACGGCACATGATCCAAGGCACACCACATCCTCTGTAAAACATGGTGGAGGCAACGTGATGGCATGGCCATGCATGGCTTTCAATGGCACTGGGTCACTTGTGTTTATTGATGACATAACAGCAGACAAGAGTAGCCGGATGTATTCTGAAGTGTACCGGGATATACTTTCAGCCCAGATTCAGCCAAATGCTGCAAACTTGATTGGACAGCGCTTCATAGTACAGATGGATAATGACCCCAAGCATACAGCCAAAGCTACACAGGAGTTCATGAGTGCAAAAAAGTGGAACATTCTTCAATGGCCAAGTCAATCACCAGATCTTAACCCAATTGAGCATGCATTTCACTTGCTCAAATCCAGACTTAAGAGGGAAAGACCCACAAACAAGCAAGACCTGAAGGCTGCGGCTGTAAAGGCCTGGCAAAGCATTAAGAAGGAGGAAACCCAGCGTTTGGTGATGTCCATGGGTTCCAGACTTAAGGCAGTGATTGCCTCCAAAGGATTCGCCACAAAATATTGAAAATAAAAATATTTTGTTTGGGTTATGTTTATTTGTCCAATTACTTTTGACCTCCTAAAATGTGGAGTGTTTGTAAAGAAATGTGTATAATTCCTACATTTTCTAACACATATTTTTGTTCAACCCTTCAAATTAAACGTTACAATCTGCACTTGAATTCTGTTGTAGAGGTTTCATTTCAAATCCAATGTGGTGGCATGCAGAGCCCAACTCGCGAAAATTGTGTCACTGTCCAAATATTTCTGGCCCTGACTGATATATATATATATATATATATATATATATATATTAGCTGAAGAGCCCGGCGCTGCCCGGGCATAGTAACTACCTACGGTTAGTTATAACAAATTATAACGATTATATCTATATATATAAAGCTGAGTGCATAGCCCCCCCCACTCCACATAGCCACATTCACTATAATATCCCACACAATCCCATCAGCCAGATCTACCGGACTACTACCCCTAATATCCCACATCGTCCCATCAGCCAGAGCCACCGGACTACTACCCCTAATATCCCACATCATTCCATCAGAGCCACCAAACTACTACCCCTAATATCCCACATCATCCCGTCAGCCAGAGCCATCGGACAACTACCACTAATATCCCACATCATCCCGTCAGAGCCACCAGACTACTACATGTGAACAGTAATCCCTTAAAAAGCAAAACTTTAATGATATTAAAAAACACCATTGCAGTGACAAAAATCGAGTTATGATACCCAAATTAATAGACCAAAAAATACAATTTGCCTGTGGATACCCTACGATATTCCTGGATGTCCCTACCTAACCGTGGAGGTTGGCACCCTAAAAGTACGATCTGGCGTACTTTGGTCTTTTAATTTGGGTATCATAACCCGGTTTTTGTCACTGGGATGGTGTTTTTTAATATCATTAATTAAAGTTTTGCTTTTTAAGGGATTAATGTTCACATGTTCTGTTTATCTCTTAAACCCAATTTGATTTTTAATACCACCAGACTATTATCCCTAATATCCTACATCATCCCATCAGCCTGGGATCAGAACCAGAGCGCTGAGTGGAATGGCCCTAACTTCCATACCGGGGATCCCTTTAACCCCTTTATCCCATCCGACGTACTATTCTGTCCATGTGACCCTGGACCTAATTCCCAAGGACGGAATAGTACGTCATGCCCTTTAATGCGACATCGCGACTCAAGTCACGGTGATCGCATTAAAATTCGGCCGCCATCTTAACTGTAGGAAGATGGTGTCGGAATCCCAGGCAGTGTCCTCCCCCATCTGGCCTCCCGAACGCTGTGATTGGCTGTTCAATCCTGAACAGCCAATCACAGGCTTTCTCATTGTTTCAGCCAATCAGATTGGCTGAAACAGTGAGATCCCAGGCTAGGATCGAGTACCGATGTACTTGATCCTAGGTCTGTGCCTAGGACCATCCAGACCCCCCCGGATTGGCGCGATCGCCGATCACATCGATCGCGCCAATCACAGGGCACAGCCGCGGTAATAGCACCGATCCTAGGCACGAACCTAGGACAGGCATAGCAGGGCCTGCAGGAGCTGATTGGCACAATCAATGTCATTACCGCGCTGTGCCTTGCTGCTGACCTGCCGGATCAGTGCTGTAATAGCCTGCGGTACCGTCCGCAAAAATCAGAGGGGCCTTCCGAAGATGCTGCTTGGGCAGATGCTCAGAAAGGGTGAGAGCAGAGCCCAATATAGCGACCACCTGCTGGTGGTCAAGTACAAGGACAAGAGGGATGTCCTTCTGTTGACCACCATACACGGTGATGGCAGCGCCTCAACACTGTACGGGGTACCTCTACACAGGTCCGCAAAC
Source organism: Oophaga sylvatica (assembly GCA_033576555.1). Classification (NCBI taxonomy): domain Eukaryota; kingdom Metazoa; phylum Chordata; class Amphibia; order Anura; family Dendrobatidae; genus Oophaga; species Oophaga sylvatica. The sequence goes on along the minus strand of JARQOD010001821.1, from coordinate 42,675 downwards.
CGGACTGTGTACTGGGGTAAAATAAAAACATGGGGGGGCGATGATCTCTCTGATCAACTCCTCTAACCGTACAGTGCTTTGAGAAAGGCCAAGGTGTGGTACAAAAAGCTGGCCGTGCACATCGTACAGATGGCAATGCTCAATGCTTTCCTGCTGTAACGATGTGCACACCACACCAATACCTCGTACCTTCAGTTCCAGGAGGTAGTGATCAAGACCCTGATGTTTGGCGCTCAGGAAGGAGTGGGCCCCAGTACTTCCAGAACTGAAGGTGCTCGTATTGTACCAGGTCAGCATTTCCCGGGGGAGGTACCGCAAACTGCAAGAAAAGGTAAGCCGCAAAAAAGGTGCCGAGTGTGTTGCAAAAGGGGAATACGCAAGGACACCATTTATCAATGAGACACCGGCCCCGAAAAACCTGGCCTGTGTATCAAGTATTGCTTCAAATTGTACCACACCTCCATGCACTACTAATTTACAGGAAACTGTAGATTAGTTCCAAAAAGGGGGCACATCTAGAGAAGTTTCTTGGGGGTCTAATTTCTAAAATTATGTCACTTTTTTTTTTTTTTTTTTACCGTTTAGGCATATCAGAGTCTCTGCAAATGGAACATGACGCCCGTAGACCATTCCATCAAAGTCTGCATTCCAAAACGTCACTACTTCCCTTCCGAGCCCCAACGTGTGCCCAAGCAGTAGTTTTCTCCCACATATGGGGTACCAGCGTACTCAGGACAAATTGGACAACAACTTTTGGGGTCCAATTTCTTCTGTTACCCTTGGGAAAATTAAAAATTGGAGACTAAAATATCATATTTATGGGGAAAAAAATAGGATATTATATTTTCACGCCCGGGCGTTATAAGCTTCTGTGAAGCACTTGGGGGTTCAAAGTGCTAACCACACATCTAGATAAGTTCCTTAGGGGTCTAGTTTTCAAAATGGGGTCACTTGTGGGGGTTTCCACTGTTTAGGCACATCAGGGGCTCGCCAAATGGAACATGACGCCTGCAGACCATTCCATCAAAGTCTGCATTCAAAAACGTCACTACTTCCCTTTCGAGCCCCAACATGTGCCCAAACAGTAGTTTTCTCCCACATGTGGGGTACCAGCGCACTCAGGGCAAATTGGACAACAACTTTTGGGGTCCAATTTCTTCTGTTTCCCTTGGGAAAATAAAAACTTGGGGACCAAACGATCATGCTTATGGAAAAAATATGATTTTATATTTTATCTAGTTTCCAAAATGGGTTCACATGTGGGGGGTTTCCATTATTTAGGCACATCAGGGGCTCCCCAAATGCAACATGGTGTCCGATGTCAATTCCAACCAAACTGCGCTCCTTCCCTTCTGAGCCCTGCCGTGCGCCCAAACAATGGCCTCCCTCCACATATGGGGTATTAGCGTACTCAGGACAAATTGGACAACAACTTTTGTGGTCCAATTTCTCCTGTTTCCCTTGGGAAAATAAAAAATTGGGGACTAAACGATCATGTTTATGGAAAAAATATGATTTTTTATTTTCACGCCCGGGGTTATAAACTTCTGTGAAGCACTTGGGGGTTCAAAGTGCTCACTGCACATCTAGATAAGTTCCTTAGGGGGTCTAGTTTCCAAAATGGGGTCACTTGTGGGGGTTTCCACTGTTTAGGCACATCAGGGGCTGTTGTTGCTAAAAAATCATTTTTGTGACTAAAAAGTTAAATGTTCATTTTTTCCTTCCATGTTGCTTCTGCTCCTGTGAAACACCTGAAGGGTTAATAAACTTCTTGAATGTGGTTTTGATCAGCTTGAGGGGTGCAGTTTTTAGAATGGTGTCACTTTTGGGTATGTTCTTCCATATAGACCCCTAAAAGTGACTTCAAATGTGAGGTGGTCCCTAAAAAAATTGTTTTGTAAATTTTGTTGTAAAAATGAGAAATTGCTGGTCAACTTTTAACCCTTATAACTTCCTAGCAAAAAAAAATTTGTTTCCAAAATTGTGCTGATGTAAAGTAGACATTTGGGAAATGTTATTTAGTAACTATTTTGTGTGACATATAAATAAAAATTCAAAGTTTGAAAATTGCAAAATTTTCAAAATTTTCGCCATATTTCCATTTTTTTCATAAATAAACGCAAGCTACATGGAAGAAATTTTACCACAAACATGAAGTACAATATGTCACGAGAAAACAGTCTCAGAATCACGAAGATCTGTTGAAGCATTCCAGAGTTATAACCTCAAAAGAGACAGTGGTCAGAATTGTAAAAATTGGCCCGGTCATTAACGTGCAAACCACCCTTGGGGGTGAAGGGGTTAAGAGAGGCCTGCTGTCAGAACCAGCTTATGTTCCCGGGGATACTATTTTTCTCACCCAGTCACTGTCTGCTGAGGTGTTGTCTTGGAGTGAGAAAACTGTTTCTCATAGCAACCAATCACAGCTCAGCTTCTTTTAAACAGATCTGGGGAAATGAAAGATGCTTAGTGATTGGTTGCAAGGAAAACTGTTGCTCATAGCAACCAATCACAGCTCAGCTTCTTTTAAACAGCTCTAGTGAAATGAAAGATGCTTAGTGATTGGTTGCAAGGAAAACTGTTGCTCATAGCAACCAATCACAGCAATTTTATATATAGATATATATATATATATACTGTACATGTCATTGAGACACATATATAAATATATATACACTAGATGGAGGCCCAATTCTAACACATCGAGTATTCTAGAATATGTATGTAGTTTATTTATGCATGGCTCCGCTCCCACTCTCCCATCCTTGTATGCATGGCTCCGCTCCCACCCTCCCATCCTTGTATGCATGGCTCCCCTGTCCCATCCTGTATACATGGCTCCGCTCCCCCCTTCCCTCCTTGTATGCATGTCTACGCTCCACCCTCCCATCCTTGTATGCATGGCTCCCCCCCTCCCATCCTTGTATACATGGCTCCCCTGTCCCATCCTGTATACATGGCTCCGCTCCACTCTCCCATCCTGTATACATGGCTCCACTCCACCCTCCCATCCTTGTATGCATGGCTCCGCTCCCACCCTCCCATCCTGTATACATGGCTCCGCTCCCACCCTCCCTTCCTGTATACATGGCTCCGCTCCCACCCTCCCATCCTGTATACATGGCTCCGCTCTCACCCTACAATCCTATATACATGGCTCTGCTCCCACCCTCCAATCCTGTATACATGGCTCCGCTCTCACTATCCAATCCTATATACATGGCTCCGCTTCCTCCCTCCCATCCTATATGCATGGCTCCGCTCCCACCCTATATACATCGCTCCGCTCCCACCCTCCCATCCTATATACATGACTCCGCTCCCACCCTCCCATCCTGTATACATGGCTCCGCTCCCACCCTCCAATCCTATATTCATGGCTCCGCTCCCACCCTCCCATCCTGTATACATGGCTCCGCTCCCACCCTGCAATCCTATATTCATGGCTCCGCTCCCACCCTCCCATTCAGTGGCGTACCATCAATAGTAGCAGACCACGCAGCTGCTATGGGGCCCGGACAGGTGAGGGGGCCCGCGATGGCCGCTGCGGTTTGGCAGCTGTGCTGTGCTGACACAGTACTATCTCCTTTAATTAAATGTAAGCGATGGCCGCCGGCCGCTGTATACCCCCTTGAAGCTCCCCTTTCCTTGTTTCCTGGTCAGCAGTTGGCTGAAGTCTCTGGCTGGATTTGCATAAGAACGCCACACCTCCTGGCTGCCAGAGAGCAGCACACATGCATTGCAGGAAGCAGAAAGCCGAAAACATTCATGAGCCTCTCTCACTCAGGGAGAGGGACACAAGACGGTGAGCCCGGCTGGGTGGGGGACGGGGTGGATTTTTTTTGTTAAATGTGTCCCCTCACTGTGCTGACAGTCTGGCACTTTACATTTACAATGGCTCTGGCTGCACTTTGCACCTTAGGGAGGGGGGCCTGGGTGCACGCACTGTGGAGGGTGGAGGAGGGGGCCCTCCCATCCTATATACATGGCTCCGCTCCCACCCTCCAATTCTATATACATGGCTCCGCTTCCACCCTCCCATCCTTGTATACATGGCTCCGCTCCCACCCTCCAATCCCATATACATGGCTCCACTCCCACCCTCCCATCCTTGTATACATGGCTCCCGTCCCACCCTCCCATCCTGTATACATGGCTCCGCTCCCACCCTCCAATCCTATATACATGGCTCCGCTCCCACTCTCTAATTCTATATACATGGCTCCGCTCCACCCTCCCATCCTATATACATGGCTCTGCTCCCACCCTATATACATGGCTCCGCTCCACCCTCCCATCCTATATACATGGCTCAGTTCCCACCCTCCGCTGGGCTCCCCCGTCCTCCCCATCATACTTACCCTCCTCGCTCCGTCGCTGCATCTCTATCCCGCCGCGTCAGCTTCTTCCTGTGGTGCGGTCACGTGGTACTGGTCATTAAGGTCATGAATACGGATGCCATGCCTATGGGAGTGGAGTCGCATCCATATTCATGACCTTAATGAGCAGTACTAAGTGACAGCACCGCACAGGATAGAAGCAGACGCGCCGTGACAGGGATGCATATCAAAAAACTGACCGGCACATCCAAACATAGATTCAGTGTGAACAGGTGCTAAACCTAGAGTCACCAACTCATACATACAAGAGAAAAAGGTAGCACACTGTAGCGCTATAGCTTGCAAACACGAAATATGAAAAATATGAAAAATGAATTGCATCATTACCTTAGAAATATGTTCAGTGTTCAGTGCGATTCCTCGGTGCCCATGCGCTGTTTGAACACGGGAGTGTTGCTTGGTAGCGGCGTCTCTATGACACCTGATGCCCACGCGGCATTCTGGGTGTCATGACGCCAGCTGCCAGGTCACTTCCGGCGGCGTTCCGGCGGCGCATGCGCCATTGTGAGCATTGCATTGGACATTTGGCTATAAATATGCGGTCATACAGGGCTGTATTAGATTTTTCCCCTGACGAAGGATTGAGAAATCCGAAACGCGCGTCGGGGCGCGTGGATTAATTGGCTGTTTACATTGCTCACTGTGACTCTCAGGTATAGCGGTGCTACATGGTTTTATTTCACCCAGTCTTTCTTAAATTCACTTACCTTGTGTGTTATTGTAGTCTGGTTTTTTCCAGCACACAGAGTGCTTTTTTTCGTTGTGATAACATAATATTTACACATAATGTATTATTAGATTTTTGCACGCTTCGTTGCACTCATTCATCCCTGTGCACATATTGTTTTTTCACATCTATATATACTTTTTTGCCTGTGGCATATATTTTACCCGCATACCGGTTATTATTATTGAGTTCACCTATATATATATATTTTTTTGGAGCTTTGATTATATATTTTCAGCCATTATTATTATATGAATATATTTTATTACATTGTGGTGTTTTTAGTGTGTCATTTGTGTACCTAATAAAGGCCTTTTGTTTACACAATATTATTGGTGGTTTTATATTATTTTATTTTATTATTATTTTATTCACCTTGGTCATCCTTTCCCTGTCTGTGGGTCTACAATTTCCATATCTCCTTTTTTCACTTTTACCGGATGGTCTGCCATCCTATCTTTTAGGTGGTAGTGTCACATTCCCTTTGGGTTTTTATAGTTTCCTAACAATTATTGTTGAATTATTAATTTAATTATAATTATATTTTTTTGGGCTTTTGAATTAATATTATATATTGTACATTGGCGCTACACCTATTTTCTTTGTTTTAACCACTATTTGCTGTGTTCCGCACAGGTTTTTTCTGAATATGGATTTTAAAACTAGAGAAGCCTCTTGGCAGGGGCAGGTTAACCATGTGTTTGGCCATACAAGCACAACTAATCAGACCACGGATGGACTTTCTATGGACTCCCTTCTCAAAACATTGAAAAAATTATTATTTAAACGCACCCGTATTTGGTGGACTAAAGCATTTTTGGAAAATTATATTCAAAAAAAGTTAATACCTAGAGGTCTGAGGGTCAAAGTTACCCCTTCTTTTGTTATTGATGATTCAGTATTTGTAAATGAGTGGGAGAAGGTATGTAATGATACTTCTTGGAAACTTATGGAGCTGCTTATTGGTTTTAATGTTAAATCTATTTCTGACATTGATAAACAACTTGATGAACTTTTTAAACAGGCACAATCTAGTTTATCGCCTGAGATATTTAAGAACCTTAATGATACTTTGGACAATGATTTGGATTCATTAGTCAAAGAGATTCAGAAAAAACAGACTAACAAATTACTCAGGGATCAGAATGACTTGGCTTTGGGTAGAATATACAGATGGAGGAAACAGAACAACAGTAATAAAGAACGTCTTTCTTCAATGGCATCTGGACCTTCTGTGAGTGATGTTTCTATTGACTCCTCCTCCATTTCCATCTCTTCTGTGGTGACTCCCAAAAGGAAGAAAAATCTTCGCTTTCTTCCAAACAAGAGGAATTTTTCCCCTGAATCAGGCAACAATGTTTTGAAGGTAATTAATCTTAGTAATCACATATTTTCATCTGTGGAAACTAACGTTTTAGTTAAGGGACTTATGTTTTGTCCAACGGCACATTTTGATTGCTTCACAGCAATTAAAGATTTAAATTTATTTGCCAGGAAATTACTTTTTAAACGTATTTTCCATGATGAAAAAACTTTTACTACCTTCCCTACAGAGACGGAACAGGAGGCGTTAGCTAATCTTGAACAGCTGGCGAGAGAGCATAACATCCTGACAGAAGGTGAGGTACCTGATGTGATTAAAAAAACCTCCACCAACTTTCCACCATTGTCTACCTGTCCAACTCTTGACATTTTTGTGAAAACTGTTAGTTGTGAATTCAATCGGATTTCAAGTAATTCCCATATGGATAACTTGAGTCCAGAGGAAAGAGCAGGCCTTAAAAGGTTATCAGAGTTGAAAGATGTTGTCTTCAAATCAGCGGATAAGGGGGGTAATATTGTGGTATGGCCAAAGACCATGTATGAGACTGAAGTCTTTCGCCAACTAGATAATCAAGATTGTTATAAGAAATTAACATTCAACCCCCTATCCAAATTCCAAGGACAATTAAAGAATTTTCTTTTGGAGGCTAAAGATGATGGGATCATCTCCAATGATCTATATTTGGCTCTACAAGTTAATGAGCCAACTGTACCCACGTTGTATTTACTCCCCAAGATACACAAGAATAAAGATGTTCCCCTGGTAGGCCTATAGTGTCAGGTAATGGCAACTATTTAGAGAATGTTAATAAATATATAGATTCGATCTTACAACCTTTCGTGATGTCATTACCTTCATATACCGAGACACCAATGATTTTTTGAAGAAAATTGATGGTATGCACATTGATCGTGACTCCATATTAGTCACTTGTGATGTAGAATCACTATACACAAGTATACGACACAGTGATGGTCTAGCCGCAGTAACCTATTTTTTACAATATTCATCTTTTTCACGTGCTTTTATAGTCTTTTTTACTAATTTATTGGATTTTACTTTATCTCACAATTTTTTTATTTTTAAGGGATCCTTCTTCCTTCAAACCCAGGGAACAGCGATGGGGGCATCGTTTGCCCCGTCATACGCCAATTTGTTCCTTGGGTTTTGGGAGAGGGATCTCTTTTTATCAGACAATATTGATTTTATAGAACGTGTCCCATTTTGGGCTCGTTATATTGATGATATATTTTTTATTTGGCAAGATACTCCTGTTGCTTTATCCCACTTTTTAAATATTCTCAATCAGAATCAGATCAATGTGCATCTTACATATAGCTGCCATGCTAATACCATCGAATTCTTAGATGTATGTATCACGAGAGATACCAATGACTGCCTTCAAACAGATTTATTTAGGAAGCATACGGCAGTGAATTCATTGGTTCATGCTTCCTCATCACATCCACATTCTCTCATTAATTCTATTCCAATTAGTCAATTTTTACGCTTGAGACGTATCTGTTCAATGGAAGATGATTTTATCAGACAGTCTGAATTATTAACTATCAGATTTTTGGAAAGGGGCTACAGCAGACGCTCTATTAAAAGGGCTTTCAATAGAGCTAAACACATTACACGACATGATGCGTTGTATACTAAGAATGGTACATCCTCCAATAATACCAATATAGTTCGTTTTATTACTCAATTTAATAATCAGAGTAATCAAGTATACTCTTGTCTTAAGAAACATTGGTCAATCCTAAATACGGACCATATTTTGTCAAGATACGTTGGTGATGGTCCCAAAATGACATTTAGGAGAGCACCAAATCTGGGTGATAAATTAGTTAAAAGCTACTATACCAGTGAATCTATATCCAAAGACCTTGTTGCATTGAGAGCAACCAATGGGTGTAAACCATGTGGTCATTGTGTAGCCTGTTGTAACATTGAAAAAACCCAGATTTTTATGAATTCGGACAAAAGTCGTACGTTTAATATCAAGCATTGTATTACATGCGAATCAACAGCTGTGATTTACTATGCAACCTGTCCGTGTTCACTTATATATGTCGGTCTCACCACTCGTCAATTAAAGGTGAGAATACGCGAACACGTTTTAGGTATCAGGGCAGCAAAAGAAGAAAACGATATATCATCTCTGAAAACAATACCGAAACATTTTAAATTGCATCATGATTGTGATTCATCTCTTTTTAAAGTATCTGGCATTGATTTATTGAATATTGGACCTAGGGGAGGTAATATCAGCAAACGGTTGGCGCAACTCGAGACCAAGTGGATATGGACTCTTCAGACTATGTCCCCACTTGGTCTAAACGAAAGTCTTTCTTTTATTCCATTTTTATAATCTTTTATCTTTTTATTTTTATTTTCAGCTTTGATGAACCGCATTGTGTTTTGGATAAAGTTCCGTCCAGGACATTGTATATTCGCATCTTTGGCATCATGAATTTACAACATGTCTACGTATTATTTTGGTTATATATACATATGTAATATGTTATTATTAATGCTTTATTATATATTATTTAATTATTTACTATGTATATTTATTAATTAATATATTTATATTTCTGTCATATGTTTGTTATTATTGATTATATTTGTATTATTATGAGATATATTATATACTATTTAATTATTTACTATGTATATTTATTAATTAATATATCTATATTTCTGTCATGTTTTTTATTGGTATTGATTATATTGGTATTATATGAGATATGTTGGATTCGTGCCATTTATATTTGTAATTGTAATTAATTTCTGTTATTATATATACACTGTGGTAAAATTATTGGTTATATTATACTAGATTGCTTATTTAATCATATGTCCGTCCACATCATATTTGCACATCTATTATAGCAGTGTTCAGTGCGATTCCTCGGTGCGCATGCGCTGTTTGAACACGGGAGTGTTGCTTGGTAGCGGCGTCTCTATGACACCTGATGCCCGCGCGGCATTCTGGGTGTCATGACGCCAGCTGCCAGGTCACTTCCGGCGGCGTTCCGGCGGCGCATGCGCCATTGTGAGCATTGCATTGGACATTTGGCTATAAATATGCGGTCATACAGGGCTGTATTAGATTTTTCCCCTGACGAAGGATTGAGAAATCCGAAACGCGCGTCGGGGCGCGTGGATTAATTGGCTGTTTACATTGCTCACTGTGACTCTCAGGTATAGCGGTGCTACATGGTTTTATTTCACCCAGTCTTTCTTAAATTCACTTACCTTGTGTGTTATTGTAGTCTGGTTTTTTCCAGCACACAGAGTGCTTTTTTTCGTTGTGATAACATAATATTTACACATAATGTATTATTAGATTTTTGCACGCTTCGTTGCACTCATTCATCCCTGTGCACATATTGTTTTTTCACATCTATATATACTTTTTTGCCTGTGGCATATATTTTACCCGCATACCGGTTATTATTATTGAGTTCACCTATATATATATATATTTTTGGAGCTTTGATTATATATTTTCAGCCATTATTATTATATGAATATATTTTATTACATTGTGGTGTTTTTAGTGTGTCATTTGTGTACCTAATAAAGGCCTTTTGTTTACACAATATTATTGGTGGTTTTATATTATTTTATTTTATTATTATTTTATTCACCTTGGTCATCCTTTCCCTGTCTGTGGGTCTACAATTTCCATATCTCCTTTTTTCACTTTTACCGGATGGTCTGCCATCCTATCTTTTAGGTGGTAGTGTCACATTCCCTTTGGGTTTTTATAGTTTCCTAACAATTATTGTTGAATTATTAATTTAATTATAATTATATTTTTTTTGGGCTTTTGAATTAATATCATATATTGTACATTGGCGCTACACCTATTTTCTTTGTTTTAACTACCTTAGAAATATGAAAAATTGAGAAGTCTTAGCGCATAAGATGGCCAAATTATTTTTCATATTTCTAAGGTAATGATGCAATTCATTTTTCATATTTTTCATATTTCGTGTTTGCAAGCTATAGCGCTACAGTGTGCTACCTTTTTCTCTTGTATGTATGAGTTGGTGACTCTAGGTTTAGCACCTGTTCACACTGAATCTATGTTTGGATGTGCCGGTCAGTTTTTTGATATGTATTCATTTACCCTCTACCTGAGCACTCCACCTGGTGGTCACAGGCTTTTTAATTACAACAGGTTCATCACCCCTCCACAGAGATGTAGATTTTAGTCTGAAGAGAGGATTCATACGTTCCCATGCAGACAGATTTTTCTAAGCGAGGATAGGCATTAGTTAGGACCTGATATACGAGAAGAGCCTTGACGTGGCTATCAGGCTCACGTAATTTGGCCATCTTATGCGCTAAGACTTTTCAATTTTTCATATTTCTAAGGTAATGATGCAATTCATTTTTCATATTTTTCATATTTCGTGTTTGCAAGCTATAGCGCTACAGTGTGCTACCTTTTTCTCTTGTATGTATAAGTTGGTGACTCTAGGTTTAGCACCTGTTCACACTGAATCTATGTTTGGATGTGCCGGTCAGTTTTTTGATATGTATTCATTTACCCTCTACCTGAGCACTCCACCTGGTGGTCACAGGTTTTTTAATTACAACAGGTTCATCACCCCTCCACAGAGATGTAGATTTTAGTCTGAAGAGAGGATTCATACGTTCCCATGCAGACAGACTTTTCTAAGCGAGGATAGGCATTAGTTAGGACCTGATATACGAGAAGAGCCTTGACGTGGCTATCAGGCTCACATAATTTGGCCATCTTATGCGCTAAGACTTCTCAATTTTTCATATTTCTAAGGTAATGATGCAATTCATTTTTCATATTTTTCATATTTCGTGTTTGCAAGCTATAGCGCTACAGTGTGCTACCTTTTTCTCTTGTATGTATGAGTTGGTGACTCTAGGTTTAGCACCTGTTCACACTGAATCTATGTTTGGATGTGCCGGTCAGTTTTTTGATATGTATTCATTTACCCTCTACCTGAGCACTCCACCTGGTGGTCACAGGCTTTTTAATTACAACAGGTTCATCACCCCTCCACAGAGATGTAGATTTTAGTCTGAAGAGAGGATTCATACGTTCCCATGCAGACAGATTTTTCTAAGCGAGGATAGGCATTAGTTAGGACCTGATATACGAGAAGAGCCTTGACGTGGCTATCAGGCTCACGTAATTTGGCCATCTTATGCGCTAAGACTTCTCAATTTTTCATATTTCTAAGGTAATGATGCAATTCATTTTTCATATTTTTCATATTTCGTGTTTGCAAGCTATAGCGCTACAGTGTGCTACCTTTTTCTCTTGTATGTATGAGTTGGTGACTCTAGGTTTAGCACCTGTTCACACTGAATCTATGTTTGGATGTGCCGGTCAGTTTTTTGATATGTATTCATTTACCCTCTACCTGAGCACTCCACCTGGTGGTCACAGGCTTTTTAATTACAACAGGTTCATCACCCCTCCACAGAGATGTAGATTTTAGTCTGAAGAGAGGATTCATACGTTCCCATGCAGACAGACTTTTCTAAGCGAGGATAGGCATTAGTTAGGACCTGATATACGAGAAGAGCCTTGACGTGGCTATCAGGCTCACATAATTTGGCCATCTTATGCGCTAAGACTTCTCAATTTTTCATATTTCTAAGGTAATGATGCAATTCATTTTTCATATTTTTCATATTTCGTGTTTGCAAGCTATAGCGCTACAGTGTGCTACCTTTTTCTCTTGTGACAGGGATGCAGTGACGGAAGGTGAGTATGTACGTGGAGATCATCCGCGGCTACTGTCGGGAGATCAGCGGCAAGCGCCGCTGGTCTCCCGACGATAGCGGTGGCGTGCCTGGTTGAAATTCTGCGTCATGATTGGTCGCGCCCGGCCGGAAGTGATTGGAATCGACCAATCAACGACGCAGGATTTCCTTTACAGACGGAAGTCAAAAGTTAGACAGTTATATAGTAGATATATATTTATAGTTCACAGAGTTCTACATAGCATAATAGCTGCTAAATCAATTGCCGGCTTCTGTAAAATCATTACCGAACCCGACATGAAAAGACACATGGTTTACATGCAGTAAACCACTTCATTTCATTTAGCTTTATATCTGTTTTTGACTAATAATTATATTAGTGTATGTGTGCAAAATTTTGGACATGTAGGTGTTAAATTAACGGGTAAATTCGTTGTAAAAAAATGCGTAGGCTGCCGCAGTATTTTCTCCGCCAGAGAGGGAAAGCCAGTGACTGAGGACAGGTATTCATAGTCTAGAGAGGGACCATTGTTTTTGGGCCCCCCCTGGCTACAAACATCTGGCTCCAGCCACCCCAGAAAAGGTACATCTATTATTAGATGCGTCTTTTCTGGCACTTAGGCTACTTTCACACTTGCGTTTTTTAGCGCTGCGTATAGAGCGCACATAAAACGCATGAAAAAGCGTGAAAACGCGTGTAATCGCTGCGATATTTTGCAGTCGAAGAGTGCGCATTGCTTTTAAAAAACGCAGCGATTGTATGCGATTTCAAGCGTTTTTGTATGCGTTTGCGTTTTTTCTGTGCAAAACACATGATGAAAATCCTTGAAAAATTCTTGCAACAGAACCCACCAATGGGACACCAGTGGGCTTGTCTTATTGAAAATATTTATATAGAGCCTGTTCACAGCCCTTTTTTACATTTGCTTGCATTTGCCTTGGTGAACATGGATCTGCTTATGAAGACTTTCCACTTCAACCTCGATCTGGACATTGCTATGGCTCAGGCTTATGCCGTTGCTTGCCATGAAGAAAGGGAGAGAGAGAGACATCGGAGACAGCAGCGGCGGCGTTTGTGGGTACATCTCATTGTAGAACTCCGGGAGAGCCGTGGAGCGTATCACACCCTTACAGTGAGCTGCAGTCAAACCCGGAGAAATTTACCGACTACACCCGGATGTCACAACAAACCTTCATGGATTTACTTGCTCGGGTCCAACAATTAATCAGGAGACAGGACACACAGCTCCGTCGGGCGATTCCTCCAGAGGAAAGACTCCTGGTGACATTACGGTACGTATTATTGAGAAACCAATGCCTGCATCATTGTATTACTTATGCCATGTACTATTCCAAAGATGACAGAATTATTGTTCTGCCATCTAGTAAACAAAGACCTGCAGAATTATTTTTATGACCTTTTTTTTTTTATTAATGTTTTACAAAAACATATACAATAATATTTTTTTTTTCTTTCTCTAGATTCCTTGCTACTGGAGAGAGCCTGTCTTCACTCCACTTCCAGTACCGGATTGGTATCTCCACGTTGTCAGGAATTGTTGTTGACACCTGCCGGGCATTGTGGACTATTCTCTGTCCGGAATTTATGCCCCTGCCCACCACAGAAAAGTGGCTAGAAATAGCCGACAAATTCTGGACAACCTGCAATTTCCCCAACTGTTTGGGAGCAGTTGATGGGAAACACATCCGCATCATCAAACCTAAAAGAACAGGCTCGGAGTATTACAATTACAAGAAGTACTTTTCAACAGTTCTCATGGCCATTGCAGATGCAGACTGTATGTTTGTTGCGGTGGACATTGGTGCATTTAGCCGTGGGAATGACTCACAGGCGTTTAAGAACTCGGACATGGGACGGAGGTTGTATGGAAACCAGTTTAATTTCCCCATGCCACGGCCTCTTCCCCACACCGAAGGTCCACCAATGCCATTTGTAATGGTTGGGGATGAGGCATTCCAGATGAGCCAACACCTGCTTAAACCCTACTCCAGCCGGGACTTGGACCACAACAAAAAATTTTTCAATTACAGGCTGACCAGGGCAAGAAGAACTGTAGAGTGCGCCTTCGGTATACTGGTTTCCAGATGGCGCATTCTGGGCACAGCCATTCATCTGAAAGTGCAAACAGTGGATGAAGTTGTGAAGGCCTGTGTGGTGCTTCATAACTTTGTCATGGCGAAAGAGCACCCAAACTTTGAACTTGATGATGCAGCTCCTAAACCATTGCCTGAGTTCACTCAGCACCCTCTCAGGTCTTCTGTTGAAGTCAGCCAAATGAGAGACCAATTTGCGGCCTACTTCATCTCAGATGTAGGACGGGTGGAATGGCAAGATCAAATGGTGTAAAATAATGTTCTTGTCTGTATGTCAATAAAATACCTTTTTGTCTGTATGTTAATAAAATACCTCTGTTTATACCTGTACCACGTGCAGTCTCTGTTTTTAAAGTCAAAAACAATTATGAAATGGCCAGGTTTACCAGTGAATTCATGATGCATATTTTTGGGTGCATCATGAATTTATTTGTAATCTGACTAGGTAGTTAACTATACATGCACACAAGTTGTATGACCTTTATTATCTCTCCAGTTTTGCTTCCATTTTCAGTGACGGTGGAGATAACACAACAAATATTTGTGTCACCTGGCCTGCTGTTTCAAAGATTGATTTGGGGATGCACAAGCATCTGTAAATTTTTATTCCTGACCATGTGACTATAAATATAATTTGTATTTTCATCACTGTGACTTGATTTGGAACGCAGAGATAATAAAGATTATACATCTTGTTCAATACCAATGCCTGGTGTCATGCTGAAGTGGTGATGCCCAAATAACGCATCGTCACTTCAGAATGTATCATGCCTGGGCAGGTGAGTACACATGAGTTCTAAACAGCAGCATCGCTACAGTATGCTTCAAATAAATGCAGACTGAAGCAACGCTGCTGGTTAAAACTCATGTCTATTCACCTGCCCAGGTGTGATAGTAATGATACAAAGCTGGGCAGGTGAATACACATGAGTTACAAACTGATGCATCGCTATAGTATGCTTCAAATATATGCAGACTGAAGCAACGCAGCTGGTTAAAACTCATGTCTATTCACCTGGCCAGGTTTGATAGTAATGATACAAGGCCAGGGTATTGTACATAAAGTGAATTTTCACCATCATCTCCTCAGTTTCTTCAACACACACTGAATAGAGGATGTGCTCAATTACAAGCTATATCTAGAATACATGGCCTTGTATCACAAAGTGAAATAATGTCAAAAACACACCAGACTCATTTCACTTTTTAGTATATCTGGCAAGATTAAATAGATATGCCTTGCACTCAACACCATCCTCTATTCAGTCTGTGCAATATTAGCAGACAGACAGACTGGTGGTGAAAATACAAGTCATATATTTGTGTTTTGGAGTAAACATATCTCCATGAAGTATACAAACATGTGTCATTCCTGGAGTTATGTGTAGTCAAAAACGCAAAGTGTATGGCGCAGTGTGTAGGCGGCGAAATAAATACAAAGCAAACCAAAATTACTAAAAGAAGATTGGCACATTTATTTTGTACAACAGGAAAACCACATTTTAATTGGCAATAAGGTTTTTGATGACATTTGTATAGATCACATCAGTACATTTTTTGAGTACAAAAAGAAAATATTTATATTCACACAAAGGTTTTGGATGGATCAGATTAGTACAATTATTGTGTATAACATGACCACTGGATTGTCACTGCCCCAGAAGTCATAGAAAAATCAGATTAGTACAATATGTGTACAACATGCCATTGGTATTGTCACTGCCCCAGAAGTCATAGAAAAATCAGATTAGTACAATTTGTGTCCAACATGACCATCGTATTGTCACTGCCCCAGAAGTTATAGAAAAATCAGATTAGTACAATTTGTGTCCAACAAGACCATCATATTGTCACTGCCCCAGAAGTTATAGAAAAATCAGATTAGTACAATTTGTGTCCAACATGACCATCGTATTGTCACTGCCCCAAAAGTTATAGAAAAATCAGATTAGTACAATATGTGTACAACATGCCATTGGTATTGTCACTGCCCCAGAAGTTATAGAAAAATCAGATTAGTACAATTTGTGTCCAACATGACCATCTGTAAGGTTCTTTGTCTCTGTTGACATGTTCCTTGAAACTCAGTTTTTCGTCGGCCATTTTGCTTTCTGTCTTTCTGCAGCTCTTGCCCTCAGTTGATATGGAGTTTCCAGTTTTCATGTTCCCGCCCTGATTCTTCCCTCTTGCTTCTTAAGCAGCCTCAGCTGAACAATCAGTGCTCCTGAATCAAGCCTCAGTCAGTCTGTGACCTGACTCCTGGAAGCCTTGGACTTGTACTCCAGCTATTCCCTACTGAGGAACCTTGGAACACTTTTGGACTCTGGAAACCTGCTGTTTGGTGAATCCATGTTTGCAGAGGAATTACGGTACAGAGAAGAGATCCTGAACCTGCTTTGGAGATTTATTGTAGTGCTTGAAGTTACTCTGGCCTGCTGTGTCTCCTGTCGCTGTTCCTGCAAACTGTGTGAACTTTTCAGCATGCTTGTATGAAGTAATACAAGTCATTTCATTTCAACCTATGTCTCCTGTGTTTCCTCGCACCCAAGCACAAGACGCTATAGGAACTGTACACTATACATGACAAGATTCAGGAGCCTATGTTTAGTGTCTGCTGGGTCTGGGAAAGCCGTGTCTGCTGTGACTGTGGATATCAGATGTCCGTGTAATACCTTATGTGATGACAGTGGTTGTGACTTCTCACAACCATTCCAGGTGAGCGCATTCCCTTAAAATTTTACTCTGGAGTGTTACCACAGGTAAACACTATTGTTTTTTTTTTTTTTTTTGTTTTGTTTTTCCTTTCCCCTTCCAGCACTTCTGCCTTAAAAGATCTGGAAGATGGAGGCCCGCATAAAGGAACTTTGCGGAGTGACTGATACAATCCTTTCAGATGTACAGACTTTAAAAACCCGTTTTGCAAGCCTACAGGACCTCACTAATCATAATTTGCAAGTGTTTGGACAGACTACCCAGGAATTGCGAGCCAGGATTGAGGCTCTAGAGGAACGAGCCCAGGCTCCTGCCATAACCCCGAGTTCTGGGATCCCCAAATTACCTCCTTTTCGTTTTGGCGGTGAACGTGAGAAATTCAGGGGATTTATTAATCAATGCAATTTATTTTTCTCTGCACATGCTTCACAATTTCCCACTGAACGATCCAAAGTGCTTACTATAATCATGTTGCTTACCAATAAGGCTTTGATGTGGGCAAACCCTCTGATTGAGACTGAGGATGATTGTTTGAATCACCTTGATGCTTTTATTTCAGCCATGGGGCAGGTGTTTGATGACCCCAATCGAGATGCAACAGCTGAAGCAGCCATGTTAACTTTGCGCCAAGGTAAGCGTTCAGTAGCCGAATATGCCCTGGATTTCAGGAGATGGGCTCTTGATACCACTTGGGACACTTCCGCTAAAAAATCTATTTTTCGGAAAGGGTTGTCTCCACTGAATAAGGATGAACTTGCTCGTGCCGACCCTCCCACTTCGTTAGGTGACTTTATTAACTATTGTATCCGTATTGATGCTCGTCTGACTGAACGCAGACAAGAGAGATGGTTCGAAAATAATCGCACTAACCTTTTACTACCTCCCTCCTCAGCTAAGGAACCTTTGAGTAGGATCACAAGGGAACCAGAACCTGAACCCATGCAGGTGGACTCTTTACAAAGACGGGTTAGTGATGCACGCAAAGAACATCGTATAAAGGAAAATCTATGTTTCTACTGTGGTAAGTCAGGGCACTTCATTATAAACTGCCCCAGCCGTTCTCGTAAGACTACTGCAGCAGTTATTCACTGTGAGTGTTGCGAGAGGAGCTCTGTCATGTCCGAGCCTCAGGCTCCAGAGAGATCTGCTGCAAGAGATCTTGATTTCTCTGACTTAAACTCTGTTAGTTCTGGGGACGATGACGGTATAAACGCTGCAATTTTTCAAGTTTCCTCAGCGGTGTCCCAGCTGAGTTGTAAAAGAAACAATTCTCATTGCTTCCTTTCCATCAAACTCTGGGTTGACTCAGTCTGGGTGTCTAGCTCTGCTATGATCGACTCAGGAGCAAGTGGAAATTTCATAGATATCTCCTTTGCTCTGAAACAGGGGATACGTTCAGTGAAGAAGGCTACTCCAGTATAGATGGAGACTGTGGATGGCTCTCTACTGACTTCTGGACCAGTGGATCAAGAAACAGAGCCTTTGAGGGTCCTTATGGGTAAAGATCATCAGGAGAAAATGTCTTTTTTGCTTATCTCTTCTCCCCACTTTCCCTTTATTCTAGGGCTACCATGGCTGCAGGCGCAGAATCCTACGATTAACTGGGAGACCAAGGAATTACACTTTCCGGAGAAACAGATGAGTCAAGGAGTTTCAGCTTGCTCTGTTCCTAAAGGAACCATGTCAGTCCCTGAACTACCAGCTGTATACCAGGACTATGTGGATTTATGTGACAAGAAGAACGCTGATCAGCTTCCTCCTCACCGTCCATATGATTGTCCAATTGAATTATTGCCTGGAGCCGAGATACCTTTTGGTAAGATCTACCCCCTAGCAGGGCCCGAGCTAAAAGCTTTGAAGGATTATATAGACGAAAATTTAGCCAAGGGCTTCATACGCCCCTCTTCATCTCCCGCAGGTGCACCCATCTTCTTTGTGAAGAAAAAAGATGGATCTCTGAGACCCTGCATAGACTATAGGGAACTCAATAAGGTTACTATTAGAAACGTTATCCATTGCCTTTAATCCCTGAGTTGTTGGAGAGAGTGCGGCATGCCAAAATTTTCTCTAAACTGGATCTCCGTGGGGCCTATAACTTGGTCCGTATTAGACCTGGGGATGAATGGAAGACTGCTTTCAGGTCACGCTATGGACA
The DNA here is from genome assembly GCA_033576555.1 of Oophaga sylvatica. NCBI lineage: Eukaryota > Metazoa > Chordata > Amphibia > Anura > Dendrobatidae > Oophaga > Oophaga sylvatica. The sequence continues at coordinate 23,470 of JARQOD010001821.1, read as the reverse complement.
CTTTGAATATCTAGTTATGCCTTTTGGTCTGAGTACCGCCCCAGCCACTTTCCAACACTTCGTGAATGATATCTTCAGGGATCTCCTAGATACATTTGTGGTGATTTATCTGGATGATATTCTAATTTTTTCTAACTCCACAGAGGAACATCATGGACATGTGAGAATGGTCTTAGAACGCCTAAGACAAAACCATCTCTACATCAAACTTGAAAAATGTGAATTCCATAGGACCGAAATTCAATTTCTGGGGTATGTACTATCTACGCAAGGGATTAGTATGGATGGAAGCAAGACCCAAGCCATCAAGGATTGGCCAATTCCTAGAAATGTGAAGGAGGTGCAGCGTTTCATCGGGTTTGCCAACTTCTATAGACGTTTCATTAAGAATTTTTCTGAGGTAGTGTCACCTATCACCCAACTTACCCGGAAACAGTCTAGGTTCTCCTGGACTCCGCAAGCTCAGGAAGCATTTTCCTGTTTAAAGGATAAATTTACCACCGCACCTATCTTAGTACATCCCAACCCGAGCTTGCCTTCATAATAGAGGTGGATGCTTCAGACTGTGCCGTTGGAGCTATACTCTCTCAGAGAACAGGTGAGAAGAATGTCTTGCATCCCTGTGCCTTCTTTTCCCAGCAGTTGTCTTCGGCTGAGAGGAACTACGATGTGGGCAATAGAGAATTGTTGGCCATTATTGCCGCCTTCAAGGAATGGAGACACCTTCTTCAGGGAGCTGCACAGCAAATAGTCGTCCTGACAGACCATCATAACCTTGAATTTATCAGGTCGGCTAAGTGCCTGACTCCTCGCCAGGCTCGCTGGAATCTTTTCCTAAACCAATTTAATTTTGTCATTTCTTATAGACCAGGATCGCGCAATGGAAAGGCTGATGGATTCTCTAGGATTCATTCAGCAGAGACACGTCCACTTACTCCTCCTAAGACTATTCTTCCTGACTCTAGATTCCTGGGAGTGATTCATAATCAAGACCTACTTAAGGACAACAAAGGAAGCATACCATGCGGATTCTTTGTTGGCTCAACCCCCAAGGGACGTAAGTCTTGTCTTTAAGAATGGTGTGTGGATTCAGGGACAACGTCTGTATATACCTGAAACAGTCAGATTGAGAGTATTGCAACTCATCCACGATTCCAAGATAGCCGGGCATAGGGGAATTCTAAAGACACAAGAATTTCTTTCTCGTTTCTTTTGGTGGCCCACTTACAGGAAAGATGTCTTAAACTATGTCACTTCATGTGAAGTCTGTGCAAGATGCAAAACACCTCGCTCCTCACCAACTGGTCTGTTGCAACCTCTTCCCACCCCGTCCCGCCCGTGGGGATCCATTTCTATGGACTTCATTGTGGAGTTACCAACCTCTCAAGGGAAGAACACCATTCTAGTGGTGGTTGACCGTCTAACAAAGGCAGCTCATTTTATCCCTTGTGTCGGCTTACCCACTGCAAAACAGACATCAGACTTGATGATTAAGAATGTGTTTTGCTTACATGGAGTACCGGATGAGGTCATTTCGGATCGAGGGGTGCAATTCACTTCAAGGTTTTGGCAAAATTTCTGTGCAGCATTGGACATTAAAGTAAACCTTTCTTCTGCTTTTCATCCCCAGACTAATGGACAGACAGAATGAACCAATCAGACCCTGGAGCAGTATCTCCGCTGTTTTATCTGCCACCTACAGGATGATTGGGTGGATCTACTTCCACTGGCTGAGTTCTCTTATAACAACTCTCAGAGCGCCTCCACTAAGCAGTCTCCTTTTTACTCCAATCTAGGTTATCATCCTAACATTCTTCCTCGATTTCCCATAGATACGCCCTTGCCGGCAGTGGCTGAAAGAATCACTTCTTTACAAAAGAATATGGATCTTCTAAAGGAAAATCTAGAATTGGCTCAGGAAAGGTACAAGAAAGCAGCAGATAAATTTCGTAAACCTGCACCAGCTTTCAAGGTAGGAGATTTGGTCTGGCTGTCAACCAGAAATCTTAAATTAAAGATTCCATCGTCTAAATTGGGACATAAGTACACTGGACCTTATAAGATCATATAGATTATAAGTGCTGTTGCTTGTCGTCTTCAACTGCCCAGAACTATGAGAATCCACCCTGTCTTTCATGTATCCCTACTAAAGGCTGCAACACCCAATACGTTTCCTGGACGTTCTTCTCCTTGCCCTGACCCAGTGCTGGTCGATGGTCAGGAAGAATTTATGGTGGAAAGGATTCTAGATTCCAGGTTGTACAGAAATCAGTTGCAATATTTGATTAAATGGCAGGGCTACCCAGTGGAGGACAACTCATGGGAACCAGTCAATAATGTAAATGCTCCTCGCCTGCTCCGCCAGTCTCATCAGAGGTACCCTGACAAGCCTGGTCTGAGGTCATCCGGAGGTTGTCCCTAAGGGGGGAGTAATGTAAGGTTCTTTGTCTCTGTTGACATGTTCCTTGAAACTCAGTTTTTCGTCGGCTATTTTGCTTTCTGTCTTTCTGCAGCTCTTGCCCTCAGTTGATATGGAGTTTCCAGTTTTCATGTTCCCGCCCTGATTCTTCCCTCTTGCTTCTTAAGCAGCCTCAGCTGAACAATCAGTGCTCCTGAATCAAGCCTCAGTCAGTCTGTGACCTGACTCCTGGAAGCCTTGGACTTGTACTCCAGCTATTCCCTACTGAGGAACCTTGGAACACTTTTGGACTCTGGAAACCTGCTGTTTGGTGAATCCATGTTTGCAGAGGAATTACGGTACAGAGAAGAGATCCTGAACCTGCTTTGGAGATTTATTGTAGTGCTTGAAGTTACTCTGGCCTGCTGTGTCTCCTGTCGCTGTTCCTGCAAACTGTGTGAACTTTTCAGCATGCTTGTATGAAGTAATACAAGTCATTTCATTTCAACCTATGTCTCCTGTGTTTTCTCGCACCCAAGCACAAGACGCTATAGGAACTGTACACTATACATGACACCATCGTATTGTCACTGCCCCACAAGTTATAGAAAAATCAGATTAGTACAATATGTGTACAACATGCCATTGGTATTGTCACTGCCCCAGAAGTTATAGAAAAATCTGATTAGTACAATATGTGTACAAGATGCCATTGGTATTGTCGCTGCCCCAGAAGTTATAGAAAAATCAGATTAGTACAATATGTGTACAACATGCCATTGGTATTGTCACTGCCCCAGAAGTTATAGAAAAATCAGATTAGTACAATATGTGTACAAGATGCCATTGGTATTGTCACTGCCCCAGAAGTCATAGAAAAATCAGATTAGTACAATATGTGTACAACATTCCATTGGTATTGTCACTGCCCCAGAAGTCATAGAAAAATCAGATTAGTACAATTTGTGTCCACCATGACCATCGTATTGTCACTGCCCCAGAAGTTATAGAAAAATCAGATTAGTACAATTTGTGTCCAACATGACCATCGTATTGTCACTGCCCCAGAATTTATAGAAAAATCAGATTAGTACAATTTGTGTCCAACATGACCATCGTATTGTCACTGCCCCAGAAGTTATAGAAAAATCAGATTAGTACAATATGTGTACAACATGCCATTGGTATTGTCACTGCCCTAGAAGTTATAGAAAAATCAGATTAGTACAATTTGTGTCCAACATGACCATCGTATTGTCACTGCCCAGAAGTTATAGAAAAATCAGATTAGTACAATATGTGTACAACATGCCATTGGTATTGTCACTGCCCCAGTAGTTATAGAAAAATAGATTAGTACAATATGTGTACAAGATGCCATTGGTATTGTCACTGCCCCAGAAGTTATAGAAAAATCAGATTAGTACAATATGTGTACAAGATGCCATTGGTATTGTCACTGCCCCAGAAGTTATAGAAAATAGATTAGTACAATTATGTGTACAACATGCCATTGGTATTGTCACTGCCCCAGAAGTTATAAAAATCAGATTAGTACAATTTGTGTCCAACATGACCATTCGTATTGTCACTGCCCCAGAAGTTATAGAAAAATCAGATTAGTACAATTGTGTCAACATGACCATCGTATTGTCACTGCCCCAGAAGTTATAGAAAAATCAGATTAGTACAATATGTGTACAAATGCCATTGGTATTGTCACTGCCCAGAAGTTATAGAAAAATAAGTTAGTACAATATGTGTACAACATGCCATTGGTATTGTCACTGCCCCAGAAGTTATAGAAAAATCAGATTAGTACAATATGTGTACAACATGCCATTGGTATTGTCACTGCCCAGAAGTTATAGAAAAAATCAGATTAGTACAATTGTGTACAACATGACCATGTATTGTCACTGCCCCAGAAGTTATAGAAAAATCAGATTAGTACAATTTGTGTCCAACTGACCATTGTATTGTCACTGCCCAGAAGTTATAGAAAAATCAGATTAGTACAATTTGTGTACAAATGCCATTGGTATTGTCACTGCCCCAGAAGTTATAGAAAAATAGATTAGTACAATATGTGTACAACATGCCATTGGTATTGTCACTGCCCCAGAAGTTATAAAAAATCAGATTAGTACAATTTGTGTCCAACATGACCATCGTATTGTCACTGCCCAGAAGTTATAGAAAAATCAGATTAGTACAATTTGTGTCCAACATGACCATCGTATTGTCACTGTCCCAGAAGTTATAGAAAAATCAGATTAGTACAATTTGTGTCCAACATGCCATTGTATTGTCACTGCCCCAGAAGTTATAGAAAATCAGATTAGTACAATTGTGTCAACAGATCCATGGTATTGTCACTGCCCCAGAAGTTATTAAAAATCAGATTAGTACAATTTGTGTCCAACATGACCATCGTATTGTCACTGCCCAGAAGTTATAGAAAAATCAGATTAGTACAATTTGTGTCAACATGACCATCGTATTGTCACTGTCCCAGAAGTTATAGAAAAATCAGATTAGTACAATATGTGTACAACATGACATTGGTATTGTCACTGCCCCAGAAGTTATAGAAAAATAAGATTAGTACAATATGTGTACAACATGACATTGGTATTGTCACTGCCCCAGAAGTTATAGAAAAATCAGATTAGTACAATATGTGTACAAGATGCCATTGGTATTGTCACTGCCCCAGAAGTTATATGAAAAATCAGATTAGTACAATTTGTGTCCAACATGACCATCGTATTGTCACTGCCCCAGAAGTTATTGAAAAAATCAGATTAGTACAATTTGTGTCCAAATGACCATGTATTGTCACTGCCCCAGAAGTTATAGAAAAATCAGATTAGTACAATATGTGTACAAATGCCATTGGTATTGTCACTGCCCCAGAAGTTATAGAAAAATCAGATTAGTACAATATGTGTACAACATGACCATCGTATTGTCACTGCCCCAGAAGTTATTGAAAAATCAGATTAGTACAATTTGTGTTCCAACATGACCATCGTATTGTCACTGCCCAGAAGTTTATAGAAAAATCAGATTAGTACAATTGTGTCAACATGCCATTGTATTGTCACTGCCCAGAAGTTATAGAAAAATCAGATTAGTACAATTTGTGTCCAACATGACCATCGTATTGTCACTGCCCCAGAAGTTATAGAAAAATCAGATTAGTACAATATGTGTACAAATGCCATTGGTATTGTCACTGCCCCAGAAGTTATTGAAAAATCACATTAGTACAATTTGTGTCCAACATGACCATTCGTATTGTCACTGCCCAGAAGTTATAGAAAAATCAGATTAGTACAATATTGTGTACAAGATGCCATTGGTATTGTCACTGCCCCAGAAGTTATAGAAAAATAAGATTTGTACAATATGTGTACAACATGCCATTGGTATTGTCACTGCCCAGAAGTTATAGAAAAATCAGATTAGTACAATATGTGTACAACATGCCATTGGTATTGTCACTGCCCAGAAGTTATATAAAAATCAGATTAGTACAATTTGTGTCCAACATGACCATCGTATTGTCACTGCCCCAGAAGTTATAGAAAAATCAGATTAGTACAATTTGTGTCCAACATGACCATCCGTATTGTCACTGTCCCAGAAGTTATAGAAAATCAGATTAGTACAATTATGTGTACAAATGCCATTGGTATTGTCACTGCCCCAGAAGTTATAGAAAAATAAGATTAGTACAATATGTGTACAACATGCCATTGGTATTGTCACTGCCCCAGAAGTTATAAAAAATCAGATTAGTACAATATTGTGTCCAACATGACCATGTATTGTCACTGCCCCAGAAGTTATATAAAAAATCAGATTAGTACAATATGTGTACAAATGCCATTGGTATTGTCACTGCCCCAGAAGTTATATAAAAATCAGATTAGTACAATTTGTGTCCAACATGACCATCGTATTGTCACTGCCCCAGAAGTTATAGAAAATCAGATTAGTACAATTTGTGTCAACATGACCATCATATTGTCACTGTCCCAGAAGTTATAGAAAAATAGATTAGTACAATATGTGTACAAAGATTGCCATTGGTATTGTCACTGCCCAGAAGTTATATAAAAATCAGATTAGTACAATTTGTGTCCAACATGACCATCGTATTGTCACTGCCCCAGAAGTTATAGAAAAATCAGATTAGTACAATTTGTGTCCAACATGACCATCATTTGTCACTGTCCCAGAAGTTATAGAAAAATCAGATTAGTACAATTATGTGTACAAATGCCATTGGTATTGTCACTGCCCCAGAAGTTATAGAAAAATAAGATTAGTACAATATATGTACAAACATGCCATTGGTATTGTCACTGCCCCAGAAGTTATAGAAAAATCAGATTAGTACAATATGTGTACAACATGCCATTGGTATTGTCACTGCCCCAGAAGTTAAATAAAAATCAGATTAGTACAATTTTGTGTCCAACATGACCATCGTATTGTCACTGCCCAGAAGTTATAGTAAAATCAGATTTAGTACAAATTTGTGTCCAACATGACCATCGTATTGTCACTGTCCCAGAAGTTATAGAAAAATCAGATTAGTACAATATGTGTACAAGATGCCATTGGTATTGTCACTGCCCCAGAAGTTATAGAAAAATAAGATTAGTACAATGGTTGTACAACATGCCATTGGTATTGTCACTGCCCGGAAGTTATATAAAAATCAGATTAGTACAATTTGTGTCCAACATGACCATGTATTGTCACTGCCCCAGAAGTTATAGAAAGTCAGATTAGTACAATATTGTACAAAATGCATTGGTATTGTCACTGCCCAGATAGTTATAGAAAAATCAGATTAGTACAATTTGTGTCCAACATGACCATCGTATTGTCACTGCCCCAGAAGTTATAGAAAAATCAGATTAGTACAATTTGTGTCCAACATGACCATCGTATTGTCACTGCCCAGAAGTTATAGAAAAATCAGATTAGTACAATATGTGTACAACATGACCATTGGTATTGTCACTGCCCCAGAAGTTATAGAAAAATCAGATTAGTACAATATGTGTACAACATGACATTGGTATTGTCACTGCCCCAGAAGTTATAGAAAAATCAGATTAGTACAATTATGTGTCAAATGCCATTGTATTGTCACTGTCCCAGAAGTTATAAAAAATCAGATTAGTACAATATGTGTACAACATGACCATGGTATTGTCACTGCCCCAGAAGTTATTGAAAAATCAGATTAGTACAATTTTGTCCAACATGACCATCGTATTGTCACTGCCCAGAAGTTATAGAAAAATCAGATTAGTACAATATGTGTACAAGATGCCATTGTATTGTCACTGCCCAGAAGTTATAGAAAAATCAGATTAGTACAAGTATGTGTACAACATGCCATTGGTATTGTCACTGCCCCAGAAGTTATAAAAATCAGATTAGTACAATTTGTGTCCAACATGACCATCGTATTGTCACTGCCCAGAAGTTATAGGAAAAATCAGATTAGTACAATTGTGTACAACATGACCATTGTATTGTCACTGCCCAGAAGTTATAGAAAAATCAGATTAGTACAATATGTGTACAACATGCCATTGGTATTGTCACTGCCCCAGAAGTTATAGAAAAATAAGATTAGTACAATATGTGTACAACATGACCATTGGTATTGTCACTGCCCCAGAAGTTATAGAAAAATCAGATTAGTACAATTGTGTACAAATGCCATCGTATTGTCACTGCCCAGAAGTTATATAAAAATCAGATTAGTACAATTTGTGTCCAACATGACCATCGTATTGTCACTGCCCCAGAAGTTATAGAAAAATCAGATTAGTACAATATTTTTACAACATGCCATTGTATTGTCACTGCCCAGAAGTTATAGAAAAATCAGATTAGTACAATATGTGTACAAGATGCCATTGGTATTGTCACTGCCCCAGAAGTTATAGAAAAATCAGATTAGTACAATTTGTGTCCAACATGACCATCGTATTGTCACTGCCCCAGAAGTTATTGAAAAATCAGATTAGTACAATTTGTGTCCAACATGACCATCGTATTGTCACTGTCCCAGAAGTTATAGAAAAATCAGATTAGTACAATATGTGTACAAGATGCCATGGTATTGTCACTGCCCAGAAGTTATAAAAAATCAGATTAGTACAATTTGTGTCCAACATGACCATGTATTGTCACTGCCCCAGAAGTTATAGAAAAATCAGATTAGTACAATTTGTGTCCAACATGACCATCGTATTGTCACTGCCCAGAAGTTATAGAAAAATCAGATTAGTACAATATGTGTACAAGATGCCATTGGTATTGTCACTGCCCCAGAAGTTATAGAAAAATCAGATTAGTACAATATGTGTACAACGATGCCATTGGTATTGTCACTGCCCCAGAAGTTATAGAAAAATCAGATTAGTACAATATGTGTACAACATGCCATTGGTATTGTCACTGCCCAGAAGTTATAAAAATCAGATTAGTACAATTTGTGTCCAACATGACCATGTATTGTCACTGCCCCAGAAGTTATAGAAAAATCAGATTAGTACAATTTGTGTCCAACATGACCATCCTATTGTCACTGTCCCAGAAGTTATAGAAAAATCAGATTAGTACAATATGTGTACAAGATGCCATTGGTATTGTCACTGCCCCAGAAGTTATAGAAAAATAAGATTAGTACAATATGTGTACAACATGCCATTGGTATTGTCACTGCCCCAGAAGTTATATAAAAATCAGATTAGTACAATTTGTGTCCAACATGACCATCGTATTGTCACTGCCCCAGAAGTTATATAAAATCAGATTAGTACAATATGTGTACAAGATGCCATTGGTATTGTCACTGCCCCAGAAGTTATATAAAAATCAGATTAGTACAATTTGTGTCCAACATGACCATCGTATTGTCACTGCCCCAGAAGTTATAGAAAAATCAGATTAGTACAATTTGTGTCCAACATGACCATCATATTGTCACTGTCCCAGAAGTTATAGAAAAATCAGATTAGTACAATATGTGTACAAGATGCATTGGTATTGTCACTGCCCCAGAAGTTATATAAAAATCAGATTAGTACAATTTGTGTCCAACATGACCATCGTATTGTCACTGCCCCAGAAGTTATAGAAAAATCAGATTAGTACAATTTGTGTCCAACATGACCATCATATTGTCACTGTCCCAGAAGTTATAGAAAAATCAGATTAGTACAATATGTGTACAAGATGCCATTGGTATTGTCACTGCCCCAGAAGTTATAGAAAAATAGATTAGTACAATATGTGTACAACATGCCATTGGTATTGTCACTGCCCCAGAAGTTATATAAAAATCAGATTAGTACAATTTGTGTCCAACATGACCATCGCATTGTCACTGCCCCAGAAGTTATAGAAAAGTCAGATTAGTACAATATGTGTACAAGATGCCATTGGTATTGTCACTGCCCCAGAAGTTATATAAAAATCAGATTAGTACAATTTGTGTCCAACATGACCATCGTATTGTCACTGTGTGTAGCCCTGTGTGTAAGGCACACAGTACCCTGGAGGATGTGCGGAGAGGTAACAGTTTAATGCTCGATATCCATTCACTCCATCACACACTTTAGACACACCCATAGGATATATATAGGTAGTGTCATTCAGCAGAGTCAGTTTCCTGTCGTCGGACAGGTCAGTCTAGCCTGGATTTTGAGGGAGGAAGAAGTTCAGCCAGATCCTGTCAGCAGTTCTTAAAGTGGAGGCTAGTAAGGGTGAGCCAGTTCACCTTAGCCTAGTCAGAGCTGTGCTTAACCAGAAGACAGAGACAATTAAGGAAGAAAGGAGATTTAGCAACAGAGACTTCAGTCGCCTGTCCCAAGGACAGTGAAGTTCAGTCGACGTGCTCCTGAACTAGGAGAATACTGAGATTCTGTCAGCAAGCTCCAAGGAAGAAGCAAGAAAGGATTAACTTGTATTATCTTAGGAAGTGTGGAGTGCTTATGCTAAAAGCGCGAACAGGGCGAAGGGCGCAGTGGAAGAAACAGAGAAGTGCCTTAGGTATAGGATACCTGCACAAATTATCCGGTCACTGGGGACCGAAGTGCCGCTACAGCTTCAGGCGTAGTGGTAGGAAAACCAGAGTCTTACTGGACCTCAGGTCGCAGAAAGCAGCGCCTTGGAGTGTCGGTACGTAACAGGGGTCAGGTGGAATAGGGACTTTGAGTCAGTGCACGACAAAAGCAAGTACCTAGTTCCATCACTGGAAGGCTCCGACCACAAAACTGACCGGGCAGTACAGCTATGGAGTTAGCTGGAGTATTCGGAGTGAACTTAGCTCTATGCTAGTTGGACTCATCATATGGAAAGTAAAGGAGGCCTCTAACCTGTTCAGCTGTCATCTCGAAGCACATCCTCCACCCCAACAGCCTCCCTGGGACCTGCCTAAACATCTGACAAGTAAAAGGTATGGAAAGACACTGGATGGTGTGAGACTGATTCATTTATCTGCACCCTACATCATTAATCCCATAGACTTTGAGGGACCAGTCCACCTGTGGGGGACCCGTCATCTAGCTGCCACAACATCCCCTCAGAGATCTACTGCAGCGCTGGTCTTAGTGATCAGACAACTACAGGTGGCGTCACGAACTGATATCTACCAAATCCCCTGTAAATAAAACCCCTTTAACGCCTGACCGCCAGGGACACGGACCGAGCCACGCTACCAGTGACATTCCCCATAGAAATCTACAGGCTCGGCTCCGAGTACCCCATATCCCTGGAAACCCACAATTGTGGTGCGTGGTCGAGACAAAAACTTGGCGTCACGAACAGGATCCGAAACTTGCAGAATTGCGAGCCCTGTGTGCCTGTGAAGTGTTTTAGTGAAAAAGGACTGATTGCACTTTTGGCGCCAAATACCGCCATCTTTGCCGCCATATTCGCGCCCTGAGGCGCTGGAGAAGAAGGTGGGCGTGCCTTCGTGGGCGTGTGCCCCCTGAAGCGCGAAAAGTTATGGCAGCCCTCTCCAGGGCCTACTATAATGTGCGATCCAGCCCTACAGCAAAAGAGATCCGCCTCCTTTTCACCTTCCCTGCGAAGAGGAGGAGACGCAAACCCCGCCTCCACGGAAGAGACCAGACTGTTCTGGAAAAGTACGAGAGACGGACTTGGAGTATGATGGAGGCAGGACGTGTGCAGCCGAGCAGGGAAGCGGTGGAAGGCAGGCCCCGTTCCCCAGCCAAGCTGCCACTAGAACCGGAACCATCTGTGGTCCTGCACCTGCAGCAAGCCTTGCTGGAGATTGGAGAAGAAAACGCAAGGTTAAAGAAGATGATCCTGCAACGACCTGGCGTGGAGGAGATTGAGAAACGCCGGCGTACCCAGATACAGCGGCGGCTGTGGGACGCGGTGTTCTCTCCCTTCGACGACCCTCCGCCATTTGAATTGCCTAAATTTCTGCTGCCCAAGGCTAAGGAGCAACCGGAGGCTACACCCAAAAGTACCGACCCTGATCTCACCGATGAAGCGGTGGAGGCGAAGGAGGTTGCGGAGGTCCAGCCCGTTCCGGAACGCCCGCCCGGCCAGGAGGCCGCAGCAGATGATTGTTCCCCGGTAGGGACACCGGAGGGATCCTGTCCATCGTCACCAGACGTTGACTGGGATGCAATGGAGCGGATTGGTGACGTCACGTACGCGGTCCAGTGGGAAAGAGAGATGCCGTGTCGCAAAGAGGAGCAGCGACGCCGGCAGGATGAAGAACAGGAGGCCCAGCGCAACCGACAGCGGCAGCATGCAGAGCTCATCGCGGACAAGGAGACCGTTCGCCGCGATAAAGGTACCCGGAGGGAACCACGACGTCAGGGGTGCGTCACCGAATTCCAGTTCCGCAAGGGCTGGGGTTTTATCCGGGAACCGGGACTTTACCCAGGCGTATTTGTGAGCCGACGCGACGTAGAGTCCCACCTACCACAAGGCCATCCGGGAAGAGACCTGGTTAATGGGGACATAGTCACCTACACACGGCACTGGGGTATGAAGGGATGGTATGCCCTTAATGTCACAATCGTCCGTGACCCCGTCCCCGACGCAGGTAACGTCACCATTGCCAGCGCGTCACAGTCCCGGGCTCCGCTGCACCAGGCCGTGCCCTGGCATCGTCCCCTGAATGTCAATTGCAGTTTGAAGCGCCCCCAGTGGTTCGCACAAGGACTGTAGCGACCCAAACCCTGATAGCAGGTCACGACCTGTTTGTCATGTGCTCTAAGGAGCATCGCATTGTTCCAGCCCCGGGGTGGAAAATGTAGTTGAAGTAATTAAGAAGTAAAGACCGGTAGGATCCAGACAGGGGTCTACCGCATGTAACGTTGTAGAAAGTTTGAGAATTTTTGCCAGATTTGCACTTTATAGCCAAATGTATCTATGTTTTCTATAATGAGTAGAATACCCGGCTGGGTACCAGAATGAAAATTTGAAAAAGTTGAGTGCATAGTTTTGCATCAAATACCCTGGTTGGGTAAAGTGAAATTAAAGTTAAAACAAGTATATATATAGATATATAATGTAAATATTGAAGTGAAAATATATATGTGTCTTTTATTATGCCATGGACTGAGAGGCTGAGGACTGTGCCAGCCCAGAACTTATCTTTGTACATAGTTGCGCTTCGGTGCATTATATTGGTTTTACACGAAGCCACTATTATACAACTACCTCAGAAGAAAATCCCGTATGGTGGGGCCCAGAAAGAGGTCTGCAATAAAGTCCTGCAGCCCACCCAGGACCTACGTGGGAGGTTTTTGGTGCGGGTCCTCCAAAAAGAATAAAGTCAAGTATTAATGTGAATATTTATTGAGTATCTTGATGTTTTAATACTTTTGTATTTTCCTACTGTACAAAATGCAACGTTTAAGATTTCGTACCTCCCGGATGGGATGAGTTTCATGTTTATTGTTTAAATGCAAAACAAAATGTCTTTCTTCTTATATTTCACAGCCCGGGAGTGCTGTATTTTACCAAAGGGGAATGTGTAGCCCTGTGTGTAAGGCACACAGTACCCTGGAGGATGTGCGGAGAGGTAACAGTTTAATGCTCGATATCCATTCACTCCATCACACACTTTAGACACACCCATAGGATATATATAGGTAGTGTCATTCAGCAGAGTCAGTTTCCTGTCGTCGGACAGGTCAGTCTAGCCTGGATTTTGAGGGAGGAAGAAGTTCAGCCAGATCCTGTCAGCAGTTCTTAAAGTGGAGGCTAGTAAGGGTGAGCCAGTTCACCTTAGCCTAGTCAGAGCTGTGCTTAACCAGAAGACAGAGACAATTAAGGAAGAAAGGAGATTTAGCAACAGAGACTTCAGTCGCCTGTCCCAAGGACAGTGAAGTTCAGTCGACATGCTCCTGAACTAGGAGAATACTGAGATTCTGTCAGCAAGCTCCAAGGAAGAAGCAAGAAAGGATTAACTTGTATTATCTTAGGAAGTGTGGAGTGCTTATGCTAAAAGCGTGAACAGGGCGAAGGGCGCAGTGGAAGAAACAGAGAAGTGCCTTAGGTATAGGATACCTGCACAAATTATCCGGTCACTGGGGACCGAAGTGCCGCTACAGCTTCAGGCGTAGTGGTAGGAAAACCAGAGTCTTACTGGACCTCAGGTCGCAGAAAGCAGCCCTTGGAGTGTCGGTACGTAACAGGGGTCAGGTGGAATAGGGACTTTGAGTCAGTGCACGACAAAAGCAAGTACCTAGTTCCATCACTGGAAGGCTCCAACCACAAAACTGACCGGGCAGTACAGCTATGGAGTTAGCTGGAGTATTCGGAGTGAACTTAGCTCTATGCTAGTTGGACTCATCATATGGAAAGTAAAGGAGGCCTCTAACCTGTTCAGCTGTCATCTCGAAGCACATCCTCCACCCCAACAGCCTCCCTGGGACCTGCCTAAACATCTGACAAGTAAAAGGTATGGAAAGACACTGGATGGTGTGAGACTGATTCATTTATCTGCACCCTACATCATTAATCCCATAGACTTTGAGGGACCAGTCCCACCTGTGGGGGACCCGTCATCTAGCTGCCACAACATCCCCTCAGAGATCTACTGCAGCGCTGGTCTTAGTGATCAGACAACTACAGGTGGCGTCACGAACTGATATCTACCAAATCCCCTGTAAATAAACCCCTTTAACGCCTGACCGCCAGGGACACGGACCGAGCCACGCTACCAGTGACATTCCCCATAGAAATCTACAGGCTCGGCTCCGAGTACCCCATATCCCTGGAAACCCACAATTGTGGTGCGTGGTTGAGACAACTGCCCCAGAAGTTATATAAAAATCAGATTAGTACAATTTGTGTCCAACATGACCATCGTATTGTCACTGCCCCAGAAGTTATAGAAAAAGCAGATTAGTACAATATGTGTACAAGATGCCATTGGTATTGTCACTGCCCAAAAAGTTATAGAAAAATAAGATTAGTACAATATGTGTACAACATGCCATTGGTATTGTCACTGCCCAGAAGTTATAGAAAAATCAGATTAGTACAATATGTGTACAAGATGCCATTGGTATTGTCACTGCCGATATAGAATCAGATATCAATATGGTACATCCATGTTTGTCATGCCCCAGAAGTTATAGAAAAATAAGATTAGTACAATATGTGTACAACATGCCATTGGTATTGTCACTGCCCCAGAAGTTATAGAAAAATCAGATTAGTACAATATGTGTACAACATGCCATTGGTATTGTCACTGCCCCAGAAGTTATATAAAAATCAGATTAGTACAATTTGTGTCCAACATGACCATCGTATTGTCACTGTCCCAGAAGTTATAGAAAAATCAGATTAGTACAATATGTGTACCAAGATGCCATGGTATTGTCACTGCCCAGAAGTTTTTGAAAAATCAGATCAGTACAATTTTGTCCCAACATGACCTTTCGTATTGTCACTGTCCCAGAAGTTATAGAAAAATCAGATTAGTACAATATGTGTACAACATGCCATTGGTATTGTCACTGCCTCAGAAGTTATAAAAAAAATCAGATTAGTACAATTTGTGTACAAATGCCATTGTATTGTCACTGCCCCAGAAGTTATATGAAAAATCAGATTAGTACAATTGTGTACCAACATGACCATGGTATTGTCACTGTCCCAGAAGTTATAGAAAAATCAGATTAGTACAATTTTGTGTACAACATGCCATTGGTATTGTCACTGCCCAGAAGTTATAGAAAATAGATTAGTACAATTGTGTACAAATGCCATTGGTATTGTCACTGCCCAGAAGTTATAGAAAAATCAGATTAGTACAATATGTGTACAACATGCCATTGGTATTGTCACTGCCCAGAAGTTATAGAAAAATAAGATTAGTACAATATGTGTACAACATGACATTGGTATTGTCACTGCCCCAGAAGTTATAGAAAAATCAGATTAGTACAATTTGTGTCCAACATGACCCATCGTATTGTCACTGCCCAGAAGTTATAGAAAAATCAGATTAGTACAATTTGTGTCCAACATGACCATCGTATTGTCACTGTCCCTGAAGTTATAGAAAAATTAGATTAGTACAATATGTGTACAACATGCCATTGGTATTGTCACTGCCCCAGAAGTTATAGAAAAATAAGATTAGTACAATTTGTGTACAACATGACATTGGTATTGTCACTGCCCCAGAAGTTATAGAAAAATCAGATTAGTACAATTTGTGTACAAGATGCCATTGGTATTGTCACTGCCCAGAAGTTATAAAAAATCAGATTAGTACAATTGTGTCAACATGACCATGTATTGTCACTGCCCCAGAAGTTATAGAAAAATAAGATTAGTACAATTTGTTGTCAACATGACCATGTATTGTCACTGTCCCAGAAGTTATAAAAAATCAGATTAGTACAATTTGTGTCCAACATGCCATTGGTATTGTCACTGCCCCAGAAGTTATATAAAATCAGATTAGTACAATTTGTGTCCAACATGCCCATGTATTGTCACTGTCCCAGAAGTTATAGAAAAATACAGATTAGTACAATATGTGTACAACATGACAATCGTATTGTCACTGCCAGAAGTTATAGAAAAATCAGATTAGTACAATATGTGTACAACATGCCATTGGTATTGTCACTGCCCCAGAAGTTATATAAAATCAGATTAGTACAATTTGTGTCCAACATGACCATCGTATTGTCACTGTCCAGAAGTTATAGAAAAATCAGATTAGTACAATATGTGTACAAGATGCCATTGGTATTGTCACTGCCCAGAAGTTATAGAAAAATCAGATTAGTACAATATGTGTACCAACATGACCATGGTATTGTCACTGCCCCAGAAGTTATAGAAAATCAGATTAGTACAATTTGTGTACAAATGCCATTGGTATTGTCACTGCCCAGAAGTTATAGAAAAATCAGATTAGTACAATTTGTGTCCAACATGACCATCGTATTGTCACTGTCCCAGAAGTTATAGAAAAATCAGATTAGTACAATATGTGTCAACATGCCATTGGTATTGTCACTGCCCCAGAAGTTATAGAAAAATAATTAGTACAATATGTGTACAACATGCCATTGGTATTGTCACTGCCCCAGAAGTTATAGAAAAATCAGATTAGTAAAATATGTGTACAAGATGCCATTGGTTTGTCACTCCCCCAGAAGTTTTTGAAAAATCAGTTCAGTACAATTTTTGTCCAACATGCCATCGTATTGTCACTGTCCCAGAAGTTATAGAAAAATCAGATTAGTACAATATGTGTCAAATGCCATTGGTATTTTTCATGCCTCAGAAGTTATAGAAAAATCAGATTAGTACAATTTGTGCCAACTGACCATCGTTTGTCACTGCCCCAGAAGTTATTGAAAAATCAGATTAGTACAATTTGTGTCAACATGACCTTTCGTTTGTCACTGCCCCAGAAGTTATGAAAAATCAGTTAGACAATATGGTACAAGATGCCATTGGTTTGTCACTGCCCAGAAGTTATAGAAAAATAGATTAGTACAATATGTGTCAACATGCCTTTGGGGTATTGTCATGCCCCAGAAGTTATAGAAAAATTCAGATTGTAAAATTGTGTCAAGATGACATTGGTATTGTCACTCCCCCAGAAGTTTGAAAAAATAGATTAGTACAATATGTTACAACATGCCTTGGTAGTCACTGCCCCAGAAGTTATAGAAAAATAGATTAGTACAATATGTGTAAAAACATGACATTGGTATTGTCACTGCCCCAGAAGTTATAGAAAAATCAGATTAGTACAATTTTGTTCCAACATGCCATCGTATTGTCCTGCCCCAGGAATTATAGAAAAATCAGATTAGTACATTTGTGTCCAACAGGGGACCTTTCGTATTGTCACTGTCCAGAAGTTATAGAAAATCAGATTAGTCAATATGTGTACAAGATCCCCTTGGTATTGTCACTGCCCAGAAGTTATAGAAAAATAAGATTTAGTAATATGGTCAACATGACTTTGGTATTGTCACTGCCCCAGAAGTTTGAAAAATCAGTTAGTAAAATTTATGTGTACAAGATGCCTTGGATTGTCACTGCCCAAAAGTTATATAAAAATCAGTTAGTACATTTGTGTCCAACAGGGACCATCGTATTGTCCTGCCCAGAAGTTATTAAAAAATAGATTAGTACAATTTTTGTCCAACATGACCATCGTTTGTCACTGCCCCAGAAGTTATAGAAAAATGATTATTTACAATGTGTACAACATGCCATTGGTATTGTCATGCCCAGAAGTTATATAAAAATCAGTTGTACAATTTGTGTCCAACATGACACCGTATTGTCACTGCCAGAAGTTATAGAAAAAATCAGATTAGTAAATTTGTGTCCAACATGACAATCGTATTGTCCTGTCCCAGAAGTTATGAAAAATCATTTTTTAGTACAATATGTGTACAAGATCCCATTGGTATTGTCACTCCCCCAGAATTTTATATAAAAATCAGATTGTACAATTTGTGTCCAACATGCCCCATGTATTGTCACTGTCCCAGAAGTTTAAAAAAATCAGATTGTACAAATTTGTGTACAAGTCCCATTGGTATTGTATGCCCCAGAAGTTATTGAAAAATCAGATCAGTACAAAATTTTTTAGTCCCAAAAACATAAATCTATTTAACTTCACCAAAATTATAAAAAATCAATTAAATACATTTTACAATAATTCATTTCACTCCCAAATTATAAAAAATAAATTTAGAAAAAATTAACTTTCCCCCCCCTATTGTCCCTTCCCCAAATTATAAAAATCAGTTAAATTACAAATTTACAAAAAATCCAAATTAATTTGTCATTCACAAATATATAAAAATCATAGTAAAATTGTGTCCAACAACCTTTCTATTTCACTGCCCGAATTATGAAAATTTTCGATTTTGTAAAAGTTTTTGTTTTTAAAATACCATTTAAAATTTCCACTTCCAAATATAGAAAAACCCAATTGAAACAAAATTAAAAAGATCAAAGGAAAAACAAAAAAAAATAATATTAGTAAAATGTGTTAAAACATGGCATTGGTATTGTCACTGCCCCGAAGTTATAGAAAAAATCGATTATACAATTGTGCAAGATCCAGGTTTGTCACTGCCCAGAAGTTATATAAAAATCAGTTATTTCAAATTTTTGTGTACCAAGATGCCATTGTTTGTCACTTGCCTCAAAAGTTATAGAAAAATCGATTAGTAAATTTGTGCCCCCAAATGACCATCGTATGTCCTGCCCCAGAATTATTGAAAAATCAGATTAGTCATTTGTGTCCAACATGCCATCGTATTGTCACTGCCCCGAAGTTATTGAAAAACGATTAGTAAATTTGTTTTCCAAACATGACCAGCATTGTCACTGCCCCAAAAAGTTTAGAAAAGTCAGATTAGTACATATGTGTAAAAGATGCCATTGGGTATTGCACTCCCCCAGAAGTTATATAAAAATCAGTTAGTACAATTTGTGCCAAATGCCATCGTATTGTCACTGTGTTCCCCCTGTGGTAAGGCCACAGACCCTGGAGGATGTGCGGAGAGGTAACATTTAATGCTCGATCCATTCACTCCATCACAACTTTAGACACACCCATAGGATATATATGGTAGTGTCATTCAGCAGAGTCAGTTTCCTGTCGTCGGACGGTCAGTCTACCCTGGTTTTTTGAGGGGAAGAAGTTCAGCCAATCCTGTCGCAGTTCTTAAAGGGAGGCTTGGGGGAAGGGGGGGGGGCAGTTCCCCTTAGCTAGTCAGAGCTGTGCTTAACCAAAAGACAGAGAAAATTTTAGGAAGAAAGGAGATTTTAGCAACAGAGACTTCAGTGCCGTCCCAGGGACAGTGAAGTTCGTCGCGTGCCCCTGAACTAGGGAAACTGAGTTCTGTCCGCAAGCTCCAAGGAAGAAGAAGAAAGGATTAATTGTATTATCTTAGGAAGTGTGGAGTGTTATGCTAAAGCCGAAACAGGGGAAGGGCGCGTGGAAGAAACAGAGAAGGGCCTTAGGTATGGTACCTGCACAAATTATCCGGTCACTGGGGACCGAAGTGCCGCTACGTTCGGGTAGTGGTAGGAAAACCAGAGTCTTATGGACCTCAGGTCGCAGAAGAAAGCCCTTGGGAGTGTCGGTAGTAACAGGGGTCAGGTGGAATAGGGATTTGAGTCAGTGCACGACAAAGCAAGTACCTAGTTCCATCACTGGAAGGCTCCGACCACAAAACTGACGGGCAGTAAGTATGGAGTTAGCTGGAGTATTCGGAGTGAACTTTGCTCTTGCTGTTGGACTCATCATATGGAAAGTAAAGGAGGCCTCTAACCTGTTTCAGCTGTCATCTCGAAGACTCCTCCACCCCAACAGCCCCCTGGGACCTGCCTAAACATCTGAAAGAAAAGGTATGGAAAACCCTGGGGGGTGTGAGATGTTCATTTTCGCACCTAATCTTAACCCATGACTTTGAGGGACCAGCCCACCGGGGGGGGCCCGTCACTAGCTGCCAAACCCCTCAGAGATCTACTGCGCGCTGGTTTAGTGATCAAAAAAAACTACAGGTGGCGTCACGAACTGTATCTACCAAATCCCCGTAAATAAAACCCTTAACGCCTGACCCAGGGACCGGACCGAGCCACGCTACAGTGACTTCCCCCCATGAATCTACAGGCTCGGCCCCCGGACCCCCATATCCCTGGAAACCCACAATTGGGGCGTGGTCGAGACAAAACTTGGGCACGAACAGGATCCGAAACTTGCGAATTGGAGCCCTGTGTGTGTGAAGTGTTTTGGAAAAAAGGGCTGATTGCCCTTTTGGCGCCAAATACCGCCTTTGCCGCCTATTGCGCCCTGAGGCGCTGGAGAAGAAGGTGGGGGTGCCTTCGTGGGCGTTGCCCCCCCAAAGCGCGAAAAGTTATGGCCGCCCTCTCCAAGGCCTACTATAATGTGCGATCCACCCCTACGCAAAAGGATCCGCCTCCTTTTCCCTTCCCTGCGAAAGGAGGAGCGAAAACCCCCCCTCCCGGAAGAGCCCAGTGTTCTGGAAAGTACGAGGACGGACTTGGAGTAGAGGGGGCCCCCAGGAGTGTGCCCCGGAGCGGGAAGCGGTGGAAGGCGGCCCCCCGTTCCCCCCCAAGCTGCCCTAAACCGGAACCATCTGTGGCCTGCACCTGCAGAAACCCCTTGGGGGAGTTGGGGAAGAAAACGCAAGGTTAAAGAAATGATCCTGAACCCCCTGGCGTGGAGGAGATTGAAAAACGCCGGGTACCGATAAGCGGCGGGTGGGAGGGGTTTTTCTTCCCTTCGACGACCTCCGCCATTTGAATTCCCAAAAATTTCTGCTGCCCAAGGCTGGGAGAACCCCGGAGGCTACACCCAAAGTACCGACCCTGTTTAAAAGATGAAGGGTTTTGGAGGCGAAGGGGTTTTGCGGGGCCCCAGCCCTTCCCCGGAACGCCCCCCGGGCCCCAGGGGCCGCAGCGTGTTGTTCCCCGGTAGGGACCCGGAGGGTTCCTCCCCTCTCACCAACGTTGAGGGGTGCAATGGAGCGGTTGGTGAGTCACGTCCGGCCCAGTGGGAAAGAGAGATTCCGTGTCGCAAAGGGGGAGCAGCGACCCGGCAGGTGAAACAGGAGGCCAGCGCCCGACGCGGAGCATGCAGAGCCATCGGGCCAAGGAGCCTTTCCCCCGCGATAAAGGTCCCGGAGGGAACCCGATCAGGGGGTCACCGAATTCCTTTTCCGCAAGGGGGGGGGGTTTTCCCCGGGACCGGGCTTTACCCAGGCGTATTTGTGAGCCGACGCGGTAGAGTCCCCCCCACCCAAGGCCATCCGGGAAGAGACCGGGTTTTAAGGGGGGGCATGTCCCCTACCCGGCACTGGGGTATGAGGGTGGTTGCCTTAAGTCACAACGTCCTGACCCCGTCCCCACGCGGTAACGTCACCATTGCCGCGCGTCACAGTCCCCCGGGTCCGCTGCACCGGCCTGCCTGGCATCGTCCCCGGAAAATAATTTGCGTTTGAAGCGCCCCCAGTGGTTGCACAAAAGGCTGTAGCGGGGCCCCAAACCCCGTAGCAGGGGACGACCCGTTTGTCATGTGCTTAAGGGCATCCTTGTTTTCCGCCCCGGGGGGGAAAAAAATAGTTGAAAGTAATTGGTAAAGGCGGAGGTCCAGACAGGGGTTTACCCCTGAACGTTGTAGAAAGTTTGAGAATTTTTTTTCCAGATTTGCATTTTAAACCCCAAAGTATCTTGTTTTCTATAATGGTAGAAAAACCCGGGTGGGTCCAGAATAAAAAAATTTAAAAAAGTTGAGTGCATAGTTTGCATCAAATCCTGGTTGGGTAAAGTAAATTTTAAAATTAAAAAAGAAAAAATTTAGATATATAATGTAAAATTGAAGGAAAATATTATTGCTTTTTTTTGCCATGGACTGAGGGGCTGGGATGTCCCCGCCCAAAATTATCTTTGTAATAGTTTCGTTTTTGGTGTTATTTGGTTTTACCGAAGCCCCCCCCTTTTTTTTTTTTCAATCCTCAGAAGAAAATCCCTTTGGTGGGGCCCAAAAAGAGGTTGAATTAAAGTCCTGCAGCCCCCCCCGGCCTACGGGGAGGTTTTTGGGTGGGGTCCTCCAAAAAGAATAAAGTAAAATATTAATGTGAATATTTATTGGTACTTGATTTTTTTTACTTTTGTTTTTCCTATGTACAAAAAGCAAGTTTAAAAATTTGTACCCCCGGATGGGTGAGTTTCATGTTTATTGTTTTAAAAGCAAAACAAAATGTCTTTCTTCTTATATTTCAAGCCCGGGGGCGTATTTTACCAAAGGGAATGTGTAGCCTGGGTGTAAGGCAACAGTACCCCCGGGGGAGTGCGGAGAGGTAACAGTTAATGCCGATATCCTTCACTCCTCCACATTTGCACACCCATAGGATATTTTAAAAAGGATGTCATTTTGCAAAAGGGGCGTTTCCTGTGCGGACAGGTCAGTCTAGCCTGGATTTTTGGGGGGAAGAAGTTCAGCCAGATCCGTCAGCAGTTTTAAAGGGGGCTAGTAAGGGGAGCCAGTTACCCTTAGCCTAGTCAGAGCTGTGCTTAACCGAAGACAGAGCATTTAAAAGGGAAAAAGGAGATTTAGCCAACGGATTCAGTCGCCTGTCCCCCGGGCAGTGAAGTTCGTCGATGCTCCCCAATAGGAGAATATGAGATTCTGTCGCAAGCTCCAAAGGGGGAAGAAGCAAGAAAAAGGTTAACTTGTATTATCTTAGGAAGTGGGAGTGCTTTGCTAAAGCGTGAACAGGGCGAAGGGGCCCGGGGAAAAAAAAGGGAAATGCCTTAGGTTAGGGGACCTGCACAAATTCCGGTCACTGGGGCCGAAGTGCCGCACGCTTCAGGCGTTTTGGGGAAAACCAGAGTCTTATGGACCTCAGGTCGCAGAAAAGCGCCTTGGGTGTCGGTCGTAACAGGGGTCAGGTGGAAAGGGACTTTGAGTCAGTGAGACAAAAAGCAAGACCTGTTCCATCCTGG